>LOEQ01004152.1:169600-184447 GCA_001685075.1 Bramus lutescens | reverse complement strand
CACACACCCACACCCCCCACACACACTTTATATAGGTATTCAGCCTTGTAAATCAAGGCCATCCTTACACCTGGTACCACACAAGAGAACAAAGTGCAGGAAGATGAGGCCAAAGTGCTCCTCTCAGGAACCAGTATGAAGACAGAGCTGTGATTTTCAGCAGCTGGGTGGAAGGAGTGCAGATGGCGAATTCCGAGTTATCCTGACGGGGAAAGGCTTAATCCAATGAGGACAGTGCGGTGCCATTTTCAGTTTGTCATAAAATAGTTACTGTGGAGCGTGAGTCTAAGAGTCCGCATGGGGAAAGTTGGCCAGGCTACAACCAGGCCTATTCACATTTTGATCGTTATCTGTTGGTGGCTTGCAAAATCTTGCATGTGCTTAAAATTAATTCCTATTCACCTCACATGTCATTGGCGAAATACGAGTCCAGGTTGGTTGAACCACCTTCCTGCGAAAGAGGCAGCTCCCTGCAGGTAACTTGATAGTTAGGGCCTTCCCTCCTGTCTTTCCTCCTGGGATGGCAAGAAAGTCCTTGATTGCCAAAAACAGCTCTGACAGGCACTAGAAGATTCTTCCTCAAATCCAGGGGACATTCTCTTCCCTGTCATTTCTGCTCGGAGTCATGGGCTCTGAAGAGTAAAGCCTTCTCTCCCCTCTCAGCTATGTGGGGTGGGAAGCAGGCTTGGGGCCTTGAATGTCTTCCTAGAGTATCTTAACCCAGGGTCTTTAGTTCCTCACTGATCATTGGGGGGATTGCACCTGACAGGCCTGGCCTGGGGATAGACTTGCATGTGGGTACTGGGGACCAGTGAAAACCAACTGCATCAGATTTGGCTCATACTTGGTAGACTAAACCCCTTTCTATAAGGAATTTTTAAGAAATTTGCTGCAGGACCAATTTCAAGAATCTTTGGAAGCACAAAAATTGCTAGGACTCTCTGACAGGCGAAGGCGGTGTGAGTCATACCACCACACAGTCAGTGTTCAAGTCAGATGTCCATGACAGGCCCGTCTTCAGGATGTACCTCCCTTACATGTCCTGGGGCTCCAGTTAGAGTTTCCCTGTTTCTTAACTTCTCACAGCTGCACTGGGGGCAAAGAAAGGATATGGTTTTCCCTCCAAGGCCACCAGGTTCCAAATCTCTGCTCCGGTACCTGTAGCCCTGGCCTCACTGACTCTCCTTGTAACAGGCTGTGGTAAGGTGACCTTGGTGGTTGGTGAGAGTGGACTTTAAGGAAACCAGCTGGGAAATGAGTCCCAGCCTGGTGGGACTGTCACCGATGGTGTCAGCTTATCCGTGTGGCTTGCTGCTTATGGGAAGGAACAACGGTTGATAGGCTTGCAGATCCTTCTATATGCCCCAGCCTCACTCCTGCATGGGTTCTCCATCCCAGCTGTCCCCTCCTGAAACCCATATGTGCCTCTGAGTGCAGCTCACACAGGAATCTTCCATTAAGATTTACACCATATCTCAGGGACAGGCTGATGCATCTGGGTTTTCCCAGCAGTTGGGGAAACAGCTCCTTCGAGCACTGATTAGAATGATGCCCCGGTTGTGGCATCCTTGCTCAGCACCCATCAGAGTGACAGAAAAAAAAAGTGAAAAAGGCTGAGTTTGAGGGATAAAGAGAGAGATGTGTGCATAAGACATGGGCAGATTTCCCTTTTTTCCTGCAAAGAGAGGGCTTGGTGAGGCTGAGGCCGGAGACAGGTGCCATCTCGTCCTTCCCTGGTTATTCTGTGTAGGTGTAGAGGCAAGCCTTCCTAATCCTGGCTATGTGAGGTATAGGTGTGAGTCACCATTACTTATGATTTAGCTGTAACATGGATGGAGTATGGTAATAGTTTATGCCAATTCCTTCCCCTCACACATAAAGTAAGATGAAGCTAGTTTTGAAGAGCACAGTGTAAAAACAAGGGCTCTGCTGCTGACGGTGTGAACAAAATACATCTTCCCTAACCATGGAGGAGTTCGCCTTGTCTTCCGTGTTCTTCTGTCAGGCAAAACAGTTTGCATAAATACAACCGTGTAACGAGTTGATGTTTCTCAGAAACCTGGCTGTGTCGAAGGCAGTTCATTAAAGCACTTTTGATTGACAAGCATCTGTTCAAACCCCGAGACAAAGTGTTAGCAGTACAGGGCCCCTGGCAGAGAAATCCCAGCAAGATCAACTCTCGGTACCCGAGTGTCTGTTCAGGCTTCTCAGCCAGACATGGGCTCTGTCTCTGTCTTCTTCAGTGCCTGGACTGTGAGGGAACTGCTTCTGCCGTGCCTGCCCAAATCTTGATGTCACCTCCCCTGCCAAGGATGGCCCAAGGTGAGGGGATAAATCCAGCTCCTCTCTCCTGGACCTCAGACCTGGGGTGTTCCTTCATGGTGAGTCTCTGCTCTGCACCGAAGGCTGAGGTCAAGCATTGCACTCAGCAGCTGTTGGTCTTCATTGTTGTTGCTGCAGCTCCCTCCCTCCCTCCCTTCCTCCCTNTCCCTTCCTCCCTCCTTCCCTCCCTCCCTCTCTCTCTCTCTCTCTTTCTTTTTCTTTGAGAAAAGATCTTGCTTTCTAAACCAGGATGGCCAACGGCTCACCACATGGCCTATGCTTTTCTCAAATCCACAGTGATCCTCCTGCCTCTACCTCATTTATTGGGCCCCTCTCCCAACAGATCATCTTTTCAGCCAACTGCAGTGGCTGATGTCTGCAACCCTAGCACATGGCTAGTTAAGGCAGGAAGGCCACCTGCATTTGAATGTCTATGGCAGGAGCCTTGGGAACAACCAGAACAACTACAAAGATGGACCTGCCTAGGAAAAGGTCTGCCAGAGGGCATCTCAGACTCTGGGTGCAGAACTAAGTGGAAGGAGTAAAGGGTGGGTGCAGCTATAACTTAAAGAAGGGAAGCAAGGAATAAATAAAAATTTAAATGGCAGAAAGTGACTGAAGGCAGATTCAGAAAGTCTAACAAGAGAGGCAAATGAAACATCAGCCACTTGGGTCTGGGGAGGTTTCTTTGGTGACAAGCATGGCATGCAGAGGAGTCTAAGCTCCGACGTAGGGTGTGTAACAGGTGGACACATGCATTCAGAAAGAAAGAAGGGCTTGGAGCAGATCCATCTGGCTACGGATGATAGGGTGTTACCAACTATCCCCTCCCCCACCATCCAGGCTCACCTTCCCGGTAGAAGCCATGTGACTCATTTCTCGGGGTTTGCACTGAATGTTTCAGGTTGACAGCGAAGCATCCTCACTTAGTGTCTGCAGGGAAGCACCTAGAGGGAGCTTCTGTGAGAACAATCCTAAAATATACAGAAAAGACTCTGCTGTCTGGAAGTCCAGACCTCTGGGCAGGGGTGAATCTGATACAGGGCCCAGGCTATCTGTGATGCAGAACGGTGTCTTCAAGCAGCAGTGTGTTTAGCCATCTTAATGGGAGCAGAGGGGTATAGCGAATAGATTGCTCCAGTATGGGCTCGGACTCCTGGGAACACTTTCCAGAAGTGGTTAGCTTTTCCTTAAAGGTCTGGTAGAGTTTGGTAGTGAATCTGGTTCTTGGCTTTTCTTTGTGGGGCGACTGTTTATTGCTGTTTCAATCTTGCTTCCTGTTACAGATCCATGTACATTGTTTACATCCCCTTGAGTTTATTTTGGTTGGTCGTATCTAGGAATTTACCCATTTCTTCCAAATTTTCCGGTGTTTTCAGTACAAGCTTTAAAAATATACCCTAGTGATCATCTGGATTTCATTGGAATCTATTGTACTTTTCCATCTCTAGATTTTTTTAAATTTGGATCTGCTCTCTTTCTTTTGGTTAGTTTGACTAGGCCTTTGCTAAGCTTATTTTTCTAAAGAAGCAAGTCTATCTCATTGATTCATTGTATTATTCTTTTGTAAACTCCATGCCATTCATTTCTACTCAGATATTTACTGTTTCATTCTGTAAACTTCATTTGGTTTTGGCTGATTCTTGTTTTGGCATGACTCTGACCCCCAGCAAAGTTACTTATTTGAGATCTCTTTGAGTTTTTAATGTAAGCTGTCATCGCCATGGAGCACCTAGTTCTCATCTGCTGTGTTACGAGGGGGCCGATAAGTTCTCTTGCTATTAATTTTAATTAGTTTTATTCCACGGTGGTCTTAAAAGACAGGTCAGTTATTTAAATTATTTATTTATCTCTTAAGGTTTGCTTTGTGGCCTAAAATCTTTAGAGATGGTTCTATGGACTGTCGGGAAGAATGTGCATTCTACAGCCATAGCATGTAATAGTCGGAAGATGTCTGTAAATCCATTTGATCTCTGATGCAGATTACATCTGAAGTCTCTTCACTGGTTTTTCAGTCTTGACAACTGACCTATTAGTGAGGCTGAATATTGAAGACATCCACAGTTATTGTATCAGGGCCCATCTGGTTCTGTGTGTGTGTGTGTGTGCGTGTGTGTGTGTGTGTGTGTGTGTGTGTTTGAAGTCAGAATTTCCAAATCTTAACACATGCATGTATTCAACTGTTCCATTTTCTTGATGAATTCTTCTCTTTATTAATATACAGTGGTCTTCTTTATCCCTTCTGGCTAATTTTGGTTTGAATTATCCTAATCAGTTTTGATTTGTTTGACAAATTTTGCTTGTTTGGCATCTTTTTACTCACAGTCTGGACCCTTAACAGTGAGGTGTGTTTCCTAGAGATGGCAGATGGTTGTTTTTTTTTAGTTCAGTCAGCTGGTTTGAATCTTTTAATTGAAGTGTTAAGACCACTTCCACTTAGGGCTACTGTTGGGAAGGGCCTTGTTAATTGCTATAACTATCCTATCTTGAACTGTGCACCTCTCTGAAGAAGATGGAATCTGAAATCCTGTGGATACCTGCAAGCTCAGCTCTAGGCTTCAAGCTTGGAATTACAAGACAGAAAATTTAAGCTGACCCTTAGCTCTCTCATTCCAAGCCTGCTGTGGGGTCCAAGGAGTCCCAGAAGGCCAGAGAAGGAAACACATTTAGAGATTTAGAGAATAAAGCCCCAGTCCTTTTCACTGTGGAGATGTGGTCTAGATAGTTTGGAGAAATTCTTCTGCACCAATTGCCTGATGACTGGTGGAGCTGCATTGGACATTTGTCCTCTGACATCAAGTTGCCCGGAATATTTGTACATGCCTGCCATCACCATTTCTCTCCGGGGCTCTACATGCTCTATTGACCAGACACACAGAAAGAGTGCCGTACACCAAAAACCCGAAGATTATGTTCTTATTAGAGTGGGTTAATTGCTTCTCTGGTAGAAAGATAATATTCCGTTGTTACCCGGCAACTAGCTATAATTGCAGTGCCTCCTTCTATGATCCCAGGAAATCCAAGAAAATATTAAAGGGTAATTTATCAAAGAGTCTTCTCTCCCTCTGTGCATAAGCTAGCTGCATTTATCCTAGGAGAGTCTCAAAAGTATTGTAACATTTTTAAAAATGAAGCAGTAGGAGCTGGAGAGATGACTAGGTGTTATGAGCACTTACTGGCAGAGGACTTGAATTTGATTTCCAGAACCCATCCGCATCTGGAAGTTCATGACTGTCTGTAATTCTAGTTCCAGGGGAATCTGATCCCTCCTCTGGTCTTTGAAGGCGTCTACAGTGCAGGTGGTCCACACAATGCATGATAGATAGATCGATACATCGATGGATAGATAGATTGATAGATAAATAGATCGATTGATAGATAGATAGACAGACAGGAAGACAGATAGATCCCTCATTCAAGCTCATACTCTATATTTGATCTATTCTAGAGCACTGCAGATGGCAGTTTTGGACATAAGGTTTATAGAGAGTTATCTTCTTCTGTATATCATAACACTGTTTGACTGTGTAATTCAGGGTTAGAGGACTGGGCTGCCCACTGCACACTGCATGGGGTAATGCCAAAGCTGCTGGTTGTGGTCAGCAATGCATTGAAGCATCTATACCTCTGAAGCTTCAGAAGAACCATGGGGCAAGGAATTATGTGCAGGTCACTACTAAGTCTACTTAGGTAAAGCTCGAAAGATCAGTATAACAATACACAGTTCACACATTCTTTCCTTGTCTTAATATTTGACTATTTGACCAGATTAGACCCACCTTCTCTTCTGTTTCTCTTCTGACTTGACCCTCGGCCTAATTCATTGTAAACAAGAAGTCTACCACTGGGCTCCATCTCCTGTCCTCTTTTTACTTCTAGAGACAGGGTCTTCCTAAGGAACCCAGGATGACATGGAGTTCATTCTGGAGCCCAGACAGGCAGGCATCAGCCTAGAAATCCCACTGCCTCAGTCCCCCAATCAGCTGAGATTACACGACTGTACCAACAGATCAGCCTGCCTTTTTTTTCTCTCTTTATGCATGTGAACACATGGATATATTAACTTTTTGTATGTCATTTACGTTTGGTATTTTCTGAACAACTCTAAAGCAACATTTAGACATATCATACCACTTTAGCTTTTGATAACATAGCTTTACCCTAAGAAAAAGATTGAGCCTATTCTAACCTCAGTGCCCTTTATACTGAAGAAGTGTGGGGGCTGCCAACGGGGATTCCCATCTGTTGAATGTAGCAACATGTAGTGGCCTGGAAGTCAGACAGAAGCCTGGAGCTGAGATGTGTGATCTCATCGGATCTAGGGAGATTTGGGGAAAGCAAGCATTAAACTGAGAGCACAGAGCTCTGCATTTCATTCTTAAGTTTACTCTGAAGCAGACAACATGCTTGGTCTAATACATTTTTGAATTTCTGTCCTGCTTCATGATTTTTAAAATTCAGAATTCTTCTCATTTCAGGTCTGAATTTAGCTGCCATGTGTTTTGACCTCCTTTGTAACAAACATTTGTAACAAACATCTCGACCCAAGAACAGTGCCGTGACCTCTGATGGTTCCCTGTAGTGAGAGTGGTGGCATTGGGCTGGTCATCCTGTAGACGGCCCAGTACCCTAGGTTTGTCTGACCTTTTTTCTCATATGTAGATTCAGGGTAAACAGATTTACAGAATGGTGATGTTGTGGTTTTCCTGGAAATAGCACCACCATTTCAATTTGCAGCATTGTTGGCCATGCGTGTTCCACCTCTGGGCTCCTGGGAGGATTTTCATCAGAACTTAAAATGACTCAGTAACCTGGTTGCGGCCCCTGATGCAGTTGTACGCACTGTTGTTCTTACTCTACTGTTGGCTCTCGCCTGTGTCAGTCATCACAGAGAGTCTTTCGAAGTCATTCGGCCTAGCACCTGGCTGCCTACAGTGTGGCGGCCTCCCTTCCTCCTCTGCTGCTGGGATGTCATCAGTGGCCCCTCTGGCTATTTGTGTCCCACTAGGCGTAGTCAGGATTACTTTGTTAATACTACAGCTCTCCCCATCACTGTCAAGTCGCTAGGGCTTCCTCCTGAGTCCCTCATGCAGGCTTTTGTTCTTCTAGGACACAGGTAAAAAAAAGCACTGTTTCTGCTGGGCCACAGCTGGATTGTACCATGTCACCCTGACAGCAGCCGCCTGGCAGGTCAGGGCACCTTCCTTTGTGCTTCTGTGACCGGAAGGGAAGGCAGGCACTCTTCACATGCCTGAGGGCCATGTGTAGACTTGCCCTCTGCCCATGTGTCCATGCAGATTTCTATCAGCTACTTGGTCTTGGTTTTCTTCAAGTACCAAGCATTCTATGCCTATGGAAAACTAACCATTTATCTCTAACAAACAAACTTTAAATAGTTAAAAAAAAAAAAAGCTGACTATACAGCTGAGAAATGCCTTCCTCCAGGCAGAATTTAAGGCTGTTCTTCCTGTCGCTCTTCACTCCTGCGCTCTCACACCCATTAGCTTTCCACTGCATCTGCATGAGAGGGGCTGCTAGCAAGCCTCTCAGCTTTGTGCAGTATTTGGTGACATTTCTTGTTCATAGCTGGTGGTGGTATGTGTGTGCATGCTGTTTTGTAGTGTATTCAATGACTCGTCCACTAACACACAGCATCTTTAAAATGTTCCTTCTTTCCATGGTGGACAGAGATGTTGGGCTCATGGACAAAGGCACTGTATATCACAGGCAGTATCTCTTGTCCCCACAGCACATCTCCTGTCCTGCATTTCTCTGTGTCCCTCTCATCTGTCTGTGAGTCAGCCCTCATCACTTTGAAAGAATTCATTTTTCTGTTATGTATGTATCTGTGTGTTACTGTGAAGGCATGCCATGTTCGCTCAGGTGCCCTCAGAAGCCAGAGGAGGACCCTCAATCCCCTGGGACTGGAGTAACAGGTAGTTGTGAGCTACCAGAAAAGGAACTGGGCATCAAACCTGGATCCTCTACAAACCTGCAAATGTAGTATCCATTCTCAACCTCTGAGCCTTCTTCCCATCTCCCCAGAGTCTGCTCTGCCCAGAGTCACACAGGGCTTCTCTGGTTGGTACATTTAACGTTGTACTTGCAGTAATAACGTTTTCAAATTTTCTGTATAAACTTCAAAATGGTAACCAGAGTATAAACAAATAAACAAAATAAACTGAAGACACCTCCCCTTCACAGAAATGTGCCTGTAACTTCAGTTACACAGGTCTGCTCTGGAACTCCCAGTGCGCTTATCAATGTCGTCTCCTAGGCAAAACATACGGTCATTCTTTCTGTTGCCTTTCATTACTGCGCCGTCACCATCTCTCTCCTCTTACACGTTCTCAGCGGCGGCCTGGAGGATCTAGCCTGTTCTTCTCACTGTGGGTGGAAACGACTCCCATTGCTCCCCCTCCTATTGTGGTTTCATATGAGGGGGTCTTATTTTGAGAATTCCCTGTGTCCTGCTAAGGGCTGAACTAAGACCCTGTATTTGTTTTCCCTGGTTTTGTTTCCTCCAGGTCTCCTCTGGGGGCTTTATTACTTTTCTCTTAAACCCCTATGTAAGCTGTTTCTTTTGTGGTAGAACTGCTTGGGGTTCTCTCACAGAGTCTAGGAACCCTTGCTTTTTCCTGTCCTTGGGCTGAGCCCTTGGTGCCCTCAGGTTTACCCACCATCCCGCCAGGTCTCAGGCGTTGATCCAGTTGCCTTCACTGAGGGCGATATCAGGACTGAGGATGCTACAGTTGATCAAAAGCTATCACAGCACCCGTGAAGATGGCGGTATGCTTTCTCTTTGGATCCATATGGAGAACTTGTTAATAGATTTCCTGAACTTAACCACCATTGAATTGCCAGAACAAATCCCTCATAGCTAAAATAGGTTTTTAATAGAATTTTTGACTGTGTCAAGCAACAATTCATGCTTTTATGTTGACTTTCATGATAACATTTTCCTGTTTTATTTCTTGTGCTGTTTTTATCAGGCACAACCCCTGGCATGTTTCTCAAGTGAGCATGACTTAGAAGATTTCCTTTTTTGCTTTAGTTTTTCTTTTAATGCTTACTCTTCCAGGGCTTTGGAGAAGTTTCATGAGTCTTGGGCCTGGCAAGTTTCTCCATGTTTGATCTTGTTGTTACTTTGGAGAAATGAGTTTGCTTAGTCTCTTTTCCTCTGAGGTCACTTTTCATAAATTATAGTTTCCTGAGAGTTTATCTTTCTCATTTAAAAACCTCCAGTGTGTTCATACCAAGTTCTGCTAATATGCTTATCTAATTGGTTTGCATGTTTATTGTGTTTATTTAGAATTTTATTTATTAATTGTACTTATCTCATCCTTTTGTATGTTTTCTACCTCATTGATTTCTGCTTTTATCCTCATTTCCTTCTTTTGGCCAACTTTATACTCTTATTTCCAACCTCTTGAGTTGTCAACTTGTATTTTATTTTTATTCATATCAAGGAGTGTGAATTTGCTTCTGGTCATGGGCCTCACTGCATCAAATTGCTTTTAGTTGACTGTATTTCAATATATTATTATATATTGAAAAGGATGACCACTCAAACACAATTTATAGCCAGTTGGAAGCCTTCATTACAGCTGGCTGGGACTACACTCGGATATTCAGGACCTAAGTGTAGCCCCAAGCATTTGGACCAAGGGGATTTTAAAGGCAAAAATCTGCATCCTCATATCTCACTTATAGCATAGCTGCTTAGGGCGATTTGCACAAGCAAGCAGTTTAACAGAAGCCAAGTTAGCTGGGACCTGTTGACCTCAGGTTCCTAGAATACAGTCGGGCAACTTTTCATGGGCTTCTCCATCAAGGAGGTCAGACTCTAGTTAAACCTGAAATGGCCTCAGGAAGACTACAAGATGGAGGAACCTCTGCATTGTCTTGCATTATCACAATACCATATTTTTATCCTTATTTTTCAGAATCTCTGCAGTTTGGGACTACATTGCCCATCACGAAGAGCTGTTTTAGAGACATATTTCGGCATCTAGAAGGGAGCACCTGTCCAGAAAGAGGACCATAACTACCACTTTGATTGTTCTGGGGTCTGTAATCATCCATGTTATTTTCCATCTAAGGAAATGCATGCCACTCCCTTTGTGACCTAACACATGATTAATTATTTTAATTAATGTGTGTTTGCATGTTTGGGCTCTCTGCACATTGTGCACTTACCTGAGGAGGCCAGAAAGGGATATCTGGTAGATAACCTGGAGCTGGAGTTATAGGCAGTTGTGAAGTACCCAACGTTTTCACCTCTTATTTCACGTAGAAGTCTTGCGATTATAGAGGTGCACTACCACACTCAGCTTTATGTGGCCTCTGGGGATTTGAACTCAGGTCCTCAAAGTTATTTAGCAAGTGTGTTTTCCACTCAGCTGTAGTGTCAGCTCCTCCCTTACTTGTGCTATTTCTAATTTTTTTTCAGAATACATAACATTTATGTATGATAATTCATGTAGCATACTAGTTTCAAGTTTGTGTATACTGGCTCTGCATGCCCACTTCCTGTTTTCATGTTTGAGGGGTGCTGGTCCTGCAGTTGCCCCATCTTTTCTGAAGGCAAGCATCTTCTGCTGTCTTCTTATTGTGGTGTCTACTGCTATTGACATGTATTTACTTGTAAGACTCCTAGTCTTATTTGCATGTCTCTCTAGTTTCCGGTTTTCACATTAATTGATACTTCCTTGAAGATCTCATGTATTTACTGACAGCACAGAGCTGCTCAGCCTGGGTCAGTGCTTTGGGGGCACAGTAACCTTTTCCCTTACAGGAAGCTTTTTTTTTTTTCAGATCATACCTGTGTTACTTTATTTAAATTTTAATTTAAGTCAAATGCTTCTCCCACCAACCATCCCAGTGGGCCTTTTACACAAGAGGCTTTACTTACCAAAAGACTTGGAAGGAACTTAGGCAAGAGGTCTGAGAAAGGGCATGGGGGACAGGGACTTTAAATTCCATACATGAGCAGTATGTTTACATCATTTCCACCCCTTCTTTTCCCCAATCTAACTCCTCCTGTGCCCCCTCCCTTTCAGATTTATGACCTCTTCTCAAATTATAAATGTTGCATGCACATATGTGTACATAAAATGCTATTCAGGGAGTCCATTTAGTGTTTCTCATACGCATATTATTTAGGGCTGACCACTTGGTACTGGGCATTTACCAGGGTGCTAGTCCCTGGAGAATATTGCATCTCCCTCTCTCAATTGCCTGTAGCTCAGGGAGCATCACTAAAGAAGAGACTGAAAGATTGTAAACGCTACAGGATCAGGACATCTGCTGCAAGATAGTGCCTTCTATATGTGACAGAGAATCTGCATTCATGAAATCTCAACGATATGGCTGCCTAAATAAGACCAGAGCAAGGACAACACCAATTGACGTGCCAACATAGATGGGAGAAGTTTCACAAGGCCCTACCCTTAGGTGCACATTGTATCTTTAAATATTACTTCTGGGATAGGGATGTAGCTCATTGGCTACGGTGCTGAACTAGCGTGTGGGAAACCCTGGGTTTGATCCTCAGCACTGCTTGGGCCAGGTATGACGGTACCTGCCTGTACTCTCAGCGTTCAGGAGATGGAGGCAGGAGAATCAAATGTCTAAGGTCATTCTTAACAATATTATGAATCTGAGGCCAGATTGTATGAGACATTGCCTGCCTCTAAATCAGTCAAGCAATCAATCATTCAATCCTTCAGTCTTCAGACACACTGATCTTGTGCTCCTGTTGTTGGGGCCTACAGTTGGACCTACAACTCGTTGTTTTCATTTTTTACTTCTGTCATGCTTTAGTTATCCTCTTTGTTATTCATTTTCTTGACTCCTTTCAAGATTTGGCTCATCCCTCTTCGGTAGCTGTTCTGCACAATCTTTGTGATACAATCTCTATCCAAGGAAGACCTCTTTGCCCTTCCTTAGTATCCCTGTGCTAAATAGCTCTCCTTTGCCTATATTGCTGCAGGTATTTGAAATTATGTCTCAATATGAAATGGTTAAGAAAAATTTTTTAATGTGTGTGTGTCTGTGTGTGTGTGTGTGTGTGTGTGTGTGTGTGATAGTTGTCTGGTCCATGACAAAAGACCAGCAGTTCATGTGCAACATTGCCGTTGGGATTGTGTTGGAAATGCCAGTCTCAGCTCTCCTGTATCAGCTCATCTCCCCCTCATCCAGGGACTCCAAACAAGGAACGAGAAACAGCCTTGCACAGTCTGCTGCCTGTGTCCACAACTGAGATATCGAATCTTCACTGTGTGCTTCTTGATCTATGTCACCACTATTAATTCTCTTCTCTGGCCACCTACTAACTGTTTCAAATGCTCATATAAACAGTGTCCCCCACAATGTCCCTAATGTCATGAATTGGAGGAAAGCATAATTTAAAGGGCTTTAGGAGCCTGGGAAAGAATGAAGAGCTAGGCTTTTATTTTGGGGTTTTTCTTCCACAGGGACTGTGAACTCAAGGCCAGGCACTATGTCACCTCAATCTCCATACCAGCTTCAGTGCTACTCGGAGACTAACTTACAGCAGCTGCTTCCTTAATGTGGGCTCTTATGAGGAACCCCAGCTATTCGCCCTCTGTTCAACCCCCTTCTCTCCCTCTAAGTTACCCTGAGGCCCACAGGATGCTCTTCCTTGCTTAGAGATGAATGAGGCACTGTCTACGAAAACCCAGGGGCTCACACAGTGTAATGGCGCCCTTGGCATGCCCCAGGCCAATGCGAGGAGGAGCAGCAGACGGCAGAGCAGGCCATTCATCCCGTGCAGTAACGGAAAAGCAAAACATCCATTACATAGTTTTTTTCAAGTGTCATTCCTACTTGCAAATGTGCTGTGGACATATGTCAACCAAGTGTGTGCCTCTGGCACAAAGAATGCAAGTGACTGGAAATATTGTAATTCAAGCTACAGTGCGCATCCTGGTTGACAGTTTTATGACGGGTCTCAGAGCCTCCGTATGCTGCAAGTAAGGGCTGCCGGGTTTCCCTTCATTCCAGGCAGTGGAAGGAGTGAGGAAGCAAAAGGGTTAAGGGGTGTCCTAGTTAGGGTTACTATGAAATACTATCATCAAAGACAATGTAGGGAGAAAAAGGGTTTATTTTACTCATGGTTCCACCTAACACTTCATTATCAAAAGCAGTGAAGGCGGGAACTCAAGCAAAACTGGAACCTGGGGGAAGGAGCTGATGTAAATATTATGAACGGGTGTTGCTTATTGGCTTGCACATCCCGCTTGCTTATAGAAGCCAGGACTGTCAGCCCAGGGATGGCATCATCCACAATAGGCTGGGCCCTCTCTCATCAATCAGTAATTAATAAAATGCCCTACAGACTTGCCTACTGCCTGATCTTATGGAGGTATTTTCTTAATTGAGGTTTCAGTCCCTCAGATGACTTCAGTTTTTGCCAAGCTGACATAGCACTATCCAGTGGGGGGGGGCATACCTTAAGCATCTACTGTGTACCTAATCAGTGAGGTGAGAAATTTTTATTTCATCCTGTTAAGTATTCTCAAGGAGCAGGGGGAGAGATCTTATCCTCGTCTCTCTCACCCACAGAGGAAAAGTAGCTACCCTCTGCTACATGGCTCCTGATTTGCAGAGCCAGGATTTTTTGAAAAACTCCTCAAACTCACGGCTGATTTTACCTAGGCACAGAAACGACATCCTTCTCTCTGAAGGTGGACAAAACAGGATTGCAGAGACAACTGGCCATGCTCCTGGCCAGACAGAAGAGTCTCCTTCGGCTGAGCTAAGGGAAGAGGTTTCTGTGTTCTCAGGAAGGGCCCAGAAGGGAAGGAAGTAGGAGATGGGGAGGGAACGGAAGCTTTGATGGGACAGGACAGAATGGAGCAATGTAGCTGAGGGCAGGTAATGGGGCTTCAGATGGAAGACAGACGTCAACTCCAGAGGGATGTTCCCTTGTGATCTTAGACAGGATGTGAGATTATTCTGGAAGCCATTGCCCTGACCTGAAAAGGGCAATATTCCCCCACGGGGTTATCCCAAAGGCACCATGTGGTGCCAGAAGTGGAACACAGATAATACGCAATGAAGAATACTTGCTTTAGCATCGACGCTACGAGGTCCCGGAACAAACTGCAGCTTCCCTGAAGTTGCAGATGTACCTGTTTTGCCCAGAAACTAAAGGTCCTCCTCTGGACTATGTATCATCCTGAAGACTTCTGTCCACATTCACTGCCAGGCCCCAAAACAGAGCCCTCATGATCTGAGCTCAGTGACGTCTCCCTGGGAAATCTTAATGCCAAACTTTGAAGTGTTTTTATTTTTTATCTCACTGAGGGTAGGTGACTATGGATGAGTATGTGTTGTATCTCTAGGAGTAGACAGAAACTCATCACTTTCATTGGATTCTCAAAAGCAAAGACACCGTTTAGGGTGTCTATCAAAGGCACCCCACAGCATTGTTCTGCACTTAGAAACTTGTAGGAGGGTCATCTGTCTATGTGTTACTTTCATTGGTTAATAAAGAAA
>LOEQ01004152.1:146621-158359 GCA_001685075.1 Bramus lutescens | reverse complement strand
AGAGAGAGAGAGAGAGAGAGAGAGAGAGAGAGAGAGAGAGAGAGAGAGCCTGGCATGGTTCTAGAAACCTCAAAGCCCACCCCCAATGATACATTTCCTACAACACGGCCACACTTTCTAATTCTTCCAAACAGTTCTACTCCCTGGTAGTCAAGCCATTCAGATCAATGAGACTATGGGGGACATGCTTACTTGAACCATCGCAGCAATGTTTTTAAATTTTATTTTATGTGTATGAGTATTTTGTTTGTGTATATGAATGTGCACCACATGCATGTCTGGTGATCACAGGGGCCAGAAGTGGGAGTCAGCTCCCCTGCAACTGGAGTTACAGGTGTTTATAAGCTGCTGTGTGGTTGCTGAGAATTGAACCCTAGTAATCTAGAAGAGCAATAAGTGCTCTCAACTGCTGCGCCACTTCTCTAGCCCCTATTGGTAATATTTTTTTAAACTAAGAATGTGGTTGTCTTTATCCAGGCTTCCAATATTATTAATACAATTATTAATACTTCATAGACAAATTAGATGATAAGAAACATAGCTTACCACCTGAGCTAAGAACCAACATAAAGGGAATGATCCACAAACTAAGGGGCATTTTCTTCTCCTTCATGAAAAAGGTTCATCCTCCCTGAAGGGGCAAAATATGTCACAGTTTCTTGGAAAAATGCAGTGGCTGAAGAGTTCAGAAAAAAGTTTACATAAAATATGTATAGTGATAGCCAGCATTCTATATAAAATTTTAAAGGAAAACCTTTGCCTTGAATATAGCTCTTCTCTCCAGAGACTAAGAGATGGCTCTGTGTAAAACTGCTTGCCACTCAAGAATGAGGGCCCGATTTCAACCGCCAACACGCATGTAACAAAGTCTGGTGTTGTGTTGTATGTGTGTTGTCCCAGGGTTGGGAAGACAGAGTTGAGTTGATCTTTCAGCTTTTCTGGTGAGTTACAGGCCAGCAAGAGACTGTGTCTCAAAAAATATTGGTTGGGGATGGGTATATAGTTAAAATGTGAATCACTTTTTGTGCAAGTATGAGGACTTCAGTTTGTATTCCCGGCACCCACACAAAAGCTAGGTGGGTGTGGTGATTTATCTGTAATTCTAAAGGTAAGTAAGTAGAGGCAATGGATCCCTGGATCAAGCTTATTCAGTCATCAAGCTCTGGGTTCAGAAAGAGACCTCAACTTAATAAATAAATAAATAAAGTAGAAAATGATTGAAAGACATTGATGACAACTTATGTCTATACACAGAGAAGAAGAAACTTGACTTTTCTTACTAAATGCAAACTATTAAGATGTAGCATTTCCTGGGTGGGGTAGGTGGCAGATAGATAATGCATAGAAGAAGGCAGCTAGAATGGACTCATCCCATTTACGCATCCATAACTAGTATGCCTTTCTGTCTGCACTGCATCTTCTTGTAAGTGATATATGTACATTGTAGTAGCGACCATCTGGAGAAAAAGCCATAGCTTACAGAAATGGCTCTAATGTGCTGGGTCATGTGACACCATTGCTGCCTTCTCCAAAGAGCTCCTGCTGCCTTGTCTAATGCAGCCAGTAGTTGCCTGTATTTCCCCTGGATTGCTCTGCGCACAGTACTGAGTCCCAGCCATGTAAAGAGGAACATTTGCATGGGTGTCCAAGACGCAATGAATGGAAAGACACTTCTGAGAGTAGTCATAGGCCCAACACAAGCAGCTAGAAGAGTCTGTTTGACATGAGCAGCTGAGTTTCCTGTACTTCCTCAGGGCCCAGAGGTTTCTAGAAGGCTTCAAAACTTGAAAAGGGCAGGATGAGTCCAAACTCTGCCAGGTGCTATGTTGCTCTATTAACATGGAAATGCACACAGAAAAGGCAGAACCTCCACAGCTATCATGGAGTGGGCAATGCAGCAACAGTTCTACGCTGTCTGTAATGCTTGATAGTAATACACACGGACCATTCTGGAAGTAAAGGTAGTGCGCTAAGAGAGAAGACCAAAGCAGGGCTTAGAGGGAGTGGTCACTTTTCAAAGTTTTCTGGTGTCTCATGCAAAATGTACCAGGCAGACTGCAGTATAGACTCACACAAGACAAACATGAAATTGTTGGAAATAAGGTCAATCTGAGGGACTTGAAAGACAGGAGGAGCCTGAGAGACACGAGTTAAGTGGATGTGGAAATCTAGCTGGCATTGTCATACAGAGAAAAGACAAAGTCCTCAACCATCTAAGAACAGTACGGGCATAGTTTACATCTTAGTTTCCTTTCCTGAGATACATACTATTGGAAAAGCCTATTGAGAGGTTAAAGGATGGATTTTAGGTCACAATTCCAGGTTAGTGTCCACCAAGGTAGGAACAGGAAGCAGCTAGTCACCTCACATCCATGGTCAAGCGTGGAGAGCCAAGTGAACCCATTCACACTTAGTGCTCAGCTAATTTTCTTTACTCCTAAGCTGTGCAAGACTCCAACCTTGGGAATGGTGCCACCCTCTTTCAAGCTGGGTTGTTTCACACCAATTACAGCAAATCAAGAACATTCCCCCAAAATATGCCTAGAGGTTAAACCCATCTGCAAAATCCTTCATCGGGACTCTGTTCCCAGGTGATTCTAGGTTGAAAAATTAATCTAACCATCATAGTGAGCAATGGCCTTTTACATTCTTTCCTAAATTGAAGCTAAGGTACGATATGACACAAGATGTTCATAATAGGGGAACTTGATATTTGGAACATGGGTACTCTCTAGTCCTTTCCAATTTTTCTTCAAATATAAATTATTCTTTAAATCAAGTCAGAACAGAAGTGAGAAACAAAAGGACTATGCTGTGATTGTGCCTTCTTGCCCTGTAAATACATGTGTCCTGTGTTCATGTCTTCTCAAGATGGACAGGGACTGGACAGGTGACTGTCATGTGGTCTTTGAGAGTAAATTCTCCTACTTTGCATCTGCTTGGCTAGGTGAGTTCTAAAACTCTTGACTGTTGTTTGGCTTGGTTAGGCCTCACCCACACACTTGCAGTGGCCCAGTCCCCATGCGACAGGGTAAGAAGAAGGTAGTGTGAAGAGGCATTTTGAATCATTAAGACCCTCCCACACAAAAGGTTGAGGCAAATCTGACAGTTGTAGGTGCTCCCACCTATGTCCAATTCTGTTTCCATGTTTCTACCGTAACAATATGGTCTATGGCCCTCACGAACCATAGACTGTCACCAGTGTACACTGCTTTCCTTTTGTAGCAAACTTATCCTCAGTACAGAACAGATTTCAGACACTGCCCACTGTCATCTTGTGTGTTTTGCAGAAAAAAGAATTCCTCCCTAAACTAGTGGACTTGTTTCTGGAAGAGAAGCCACTGAGAATCACTGAGAAAGCTGATCCAGTTCCCTACCCTGACCACATCTGACAGCTGTCCTGGCTGTGGGGGAACCAAGAGGGAACATTTATCATCGGGTAGCTTCATTCCCCATCAGATCCTGAGGCAGGGTTAGCCATCCCCTCATCTCCAATTGACAAGCCTTCATCACTTTCTGAGCTTGAGAATTGAGCTGTGCGCTCCGAACTCACGATTAACCTCCTAGCAGTCACGGCGGAGCAGACCTCAGCTGGCTTGTCAGCACAGGTCTCATCTAAATCAGCCTCCAAGCTCTCAGCCCACACCAATGCTGTGACCTCTCCTTCCTTCTCAGCACACTCTCCCTGCATCTCTACTCAAAGGAATCTTCCTGCCACAACACCAAAGGAGTCCTAGTATGGACTGCCAGAAGTTGTCTCTGCCTCTGGGAACTCTGTACCCAGCTTGGGAGAGCTGTGGAAACCTTAAGTTATTAATTATTTTAAGCCTCATTTCAGTTATCTCATTTATAAAATATGGCTTTATGGCATTTGTATGAGAACTAATTTAAGTCAAGAACTCAGCACAGATGCCGGCTCGTATTAAGGGTCCAATCTATCTTTGATAGCTTTGTTTCTCTGTATTAAAAAGAGAATGAAGCATGGCTGGTGTCTGCCAGGGAGAATTCAGTGGAATCAGTGTTTCCCCTTTTGTCACATAGTAGGGACCAGCTGTCTGGTTCTGAACACAATGATGCTTGCGTCCAATGTCTTTCCTAAGGGCACTCAAGCTGCCCACTGTCCTGTGGATTAGCCTGGGTGGATGGAGGTTAAATTCGGGGTTAACTTGTTGGTTTCTTTGTGTTATTCAAAGTGATGATCAAAGATAGCTCTGAAGATGATGGCATCATTCTTTGTGCAAGTACTTGGGGAAGAGTCGGGGAGCCACAGATGAAAGAATCGTTCATTTTAGGTTCATTAGAAGATTCATCTTACAAACTTCCCCTTTATATGTCATGCTTGGCTTGAGCCTAGGGCCTTGTGCATCCCAGGAAAGCATTCTACCACCAAGCTGCAGCCGCATTTAAACTCTTACTTCCATTGGAACACCATTTGAGAGTGCTCAGAAGCTCCCAACTAACGGCAACTTGAGAAGTGATCCCCAAGGGTGATTAGTGAAGCTATTTGTTCTGCTCTGCATCTGCCTCTCAGGGACCTCAGCCTGCTTCCATCATACCCAGGACACCCTACTCAGGCTCCCCTATGTCCCTAGTCTACAGCCCCTTCACCTGTGCATTAGATTGTTGGGTTCTCTGTCCATACATGAGTCATTAATTGAGACCTCTAGGTCCTGGGCTAAGAGAAACTGAGTGACCATGCAGATACATCCTCACCTTTAAGGGTAGTAATGTCCAGTGGAGGACAGAGATGAGACAACTCCTCACCTAGCCTTTGGGCTGAGAGAAGTGGGTGTGGCCTATTGTTGGAGCAGCAAGTCTGGAGAGGGCTGATTCCAGAAGAGGGACCAAAGACAATGATATGGTTCCATACTTATTCCCTGAGCTAAGGCAGCTGCCATCCCCACAATGGGACAGGTAAAAAATGATGTTGAATAGGGAGAAA
Organism: Bramus lutescens; assembly: GCA_001685075.1. Lineage (NCBI taxonomy): Eukaryota > Metazoa > Chordata > Mammalia > Rodentia > Cricetidae > Bramus > Bramus lutescens. The sequence goes on along the minus strand of LOEQ01004152.1, from coordinate 153,417 downwards.
AATCAGTAAGGCAGAGACAGGGCTGCCACAGGTGGGAAACGCAATAACTCTGATGTTTTGATGAACCGTCTTGGTGCACAAGAGATACCGTATTTTTATGGTGCTGCAGGTACATTGTAATTGATCAAAAAAGCCCTTTCTACATGGAAAGCACTCGGGTCCATCACTGATCCAGCCCATAAATCACGTTGATCTTGTCTCTCAGTTCATGTGCTTGACTCAGGAAAGCAATGAAAAAGTTTTTTGATGGATTTGCTGGCGTTTCCTTAGTCTCTAAAGGAAGTGGTATGTTGGAGCCTGGGGAAGAATGCATGCATCTTTTCCTGAGAGGTTTGAGGCCATCTCCTGGGGGGCTTTTCTAGGGCATGCAAGTATGAATGCAAAGCTCTCACCTCAAAAGGCCACTGGAGTTTATTTTGAGCTAGATGTGGCTGACTGTGGCTAGGACCGTGGGTTGGGTGGCCATGCATAAGCACTGAGATAAAAGTCTATTAGCTGCAGAGCAAACACAGCTGTGCATCGGTGCATTTACCACACTGGTGAGGACAGCAAAGCAGGGGAATTCCCACCATAGGTCTTGCATGCTGTCTGATGATACCCTTAGCGTCAGTACTGGTTGACTGAGTTTCCTAAGAATACATTCCAAAATTTTCACCTCATAGTCAAGGATACTAGACCAGGCACAGGGCTGGGCCACGAATGGTTAAGAGGACTAAAGAAAGCTGGTGATAATTTGGCTCTGAATCTGTATCAATTTAACTCCACACAGCCCTGAAACGCTAATCAATCATTCCACCCTGTGGAATCTTTTAACACAGGTGTGAATATTTTCTCTGGGAATTTCAGTTTACACAGGCTCAAAGTCAGGGCTACAAGAAGACTGTGACGGGGGGTGGGGGGGCTGAGCTGCACAGGCTCTGATCGCACTGGTGACTTTGCTGACCTGTAGATCCCGTGCTTTCCCTGGCTTATTGACCCACAGAGAGGGCTGCAACCACATATCCACCTCAAGATCTGGTCCCACGTTTTCTCATATGTTCTGGTCCAGCAGAGAGGACATCAGAACAAGTTTGTCCCCAACATACTCTTCTGATGGGGGAATGGGAGCTGTTTTGTAAAAGCATAGAGGGAATGGGAAGAATCCATCCTATAACAAAGTGAGCACAGAGCCTCAGAGTTTGAAAATATAGGGAGCACTGACCAAGAAGTGGGGATGTGAAACAACTAAGCGGTGAATAGGGTGAGAAGAGCTAGATGAAACCTTTATAGACCCTGGGGCCTGAAATGCATTGCTTGGCATCAAGCAAAAATAAAAAAATAAATTCTTTGGCAAGGTGAAGATAAAACGCAGAAGAAATCCAGGGTAAATTGCTCCAACGATGTTTCATTCCACATGGCCTGGGAATCTGTATCAAAATGACACTGTGCAGGGATGGCTGAGTTGTCCCAAGTGGGAAAGAGTCAGAGTGAGACAAGACTTGGGGACACTCCCCAGTCATAGCCTGCAGAGACTCCACTGTGAAGTGTGGAAATGTTGTGGAGTTTTGTCTTCTGTGCTTAACCCTTGTGTCCTTAGGATGTTGAATAGCCCGTTGGCCGTGCCTTTATCCTGTATGCCTGTCCAAGGGGAAAGGGCAGCTAAGAGACAGGTAACGTGGAAGACAAGGGAAACATGCAATTCAGAAGTAGTCTACTCCAGCACAAAGTTTTCCAAGATCTTATACTATGAATTATTAGGTAAGAAAATTAGTCACACATCGTCATACAAGTGGACAATGACCATACTGACACAGGGAATAGTCTAGACCCAAACTGAACTCTGTAACCACCAATCCACAAGGTGACTTGAGTGGCCCAGAGTTAATAGATACAGAAAGACAAGGGGACATTGTGATATTTTGCTCTACTGGGCTCTGGTGCCTGTGAGACTCAAGGGTTACAATGTGGATTATGTCTATACCCCACGTTGACAGTTGCTGAGGAAACAAGGAAGATGCTGCATTTCCCTGAGGAACTTGCATTCTGGTTGGGAGAAGAGGTGAGATAGATACACTGATTTAGAAAGACTATCCAGGACATAAATTCAGTTATCCCCAAAACCCAGTTCAGGGATACTTCAATCCGTCTGGGTTGCCTGGACAACAGTGTCAGAGTCAATAGTAGGAAACAGGAGACGAGGTGATCACAGGCCAAGAACCACTGCCTTCATTAAATGTTCAATGGAAAATGGGGTTTTCCATGACACCTGTGTCACCTGCCACAGGTTAGGACAGATCCTAAACTATCCACGAGGAAGACCAAAGAAATAATGCTTCGGATATAGGTCAGAGTTCATAAGCCCCAGGTATCAGGAAGCAAGAAGTTTCAATACAACCTAAAAAGAGCTTGAACCCATGGTGACATGTTAAAAGTAACGGCGGACCATGGAAGCTTTTATGGCAAGACTAACAAAGACTCATTTAGTGTACAGAGAAACATGGGGGAGCCTCCCCAATGAGACATTCATAATTGGTAAATAAAGTAAAAAAAATAGACTAATGAGTTCATTTTGGAAATACTTTGAAAACTTTTTAAAGTTTAAATGTACAGCTACCATTTTATCCAGCAAATCCTTAATTAAAGATCTTTCCAAGTTAAAAAAAAATTACAACTCATAGGATCCATACACGTTTTCTCACAGAACACTATTCATAACTACCTAAATATGGAGGCAAGCTCACCACTTGAAGATAGGAAAGTGATGCCCAAGCCAATGCCAAGGAGCCTGAAGACATCAGACAGGGAAAGGGTCAGTCACAAAAAAGCATATGGTTTGCCACTCCCTCTCTGAAATACCAACCATGAGCAAATCTTTCAAGACTGTCTGGACTTCAGGATGTGGAAGCATCAGGATAAGAAAGGTATCACTTTTGCTTGAAGTTCTGTAATGTGAAATTAGGTTACGATAGTCCTTACCCTACGAAGGTGGGCAAAGAAAATAGATTGTGCATACTGGGTGAAATGTGTGTAATGGGAATTCTATCTCAATAAAGCAATTACAATGAATTTACACACACACACACACACACACACACACACACACTTCTTGATGGTCAGATGAGATGCAGGAGATGCTCAGAGTGAATCGTTAGTAACTAAGATGATGATCAAGAGGATGCCCAGTCCATGTGATTCCTCAGAGTTAAGCAACATCTTGGAACATCTGTGGGGTGCACTAAATGTTAGCACTACCTTGCTACCTTTGAGAGGCTGGTCTTAGAGCCCAAAACAGCATCAAGGTAGAACCTGAGTGGCAGTCAAGTTGTTACTCTTCCCACACATAATATTTTATAGGTACATTATTTTACTGATTATGGAGGTGTGTGAATCCCATTTCACAATTTTGCATGAATGCTGAAGTGAGAAATAGGTTGATGGCAATTTCTAGCATTGTCAACCCAACACCATGAATCACATGACCAGAAATAGCACTGCTGGGTTTTCATTCAAGAGTAATAAAGATTCATATTCACAAAATACTTGCTCCAGGGTATTCATTCATAGTAGCTGCATTCATAGTCCTCCCCAGATGGGCAGATTACAAATGCTCCCCAGCAGGCAGCAGGTGGAGACTGAGGCCCATCCTCACACTCACTCATGGAAAGCAAGGGGTAGCCATTCACCCACTGCATGAGGAGATTGCAAACACATTTTGCTATGTGAGAGAAGGCAGTCACAAAAGGCTCTACAGGCAAGGGTCATTTACAGGCCATTCAGGAGGGAAACTAGGGGAGCAGAAAGCAAGCTTCTAGCAGCAGGGGAGAGGTAGACTGAATGCTCGAGGTAGCAGAGGGTTTGGGGTGGGCTGCAGGTGTTCTCATGGAGGGCGATGGCTTTGTTTGTAAAATATCAGACAACAGTGTGATCTTTCACTAAGTATGGCTAAGTGACCCGGTTCACTAGAATGTGAATGTCATAACATGGACACCTCAGAAACTCTGATAAACCAAGGCAAATTCAAGAAACGCATTATAAGGTCTATTTTAAAACACCACTCTTTCCATCCTTCACACTGGCAAAGGGAAACCACGCTCACAGAGGGGAGAGCCAGCAATGGAGGTATAGGAAGCTGGCCTTGTGTCTTAGGGCCAGATTTTCTGGAACATTCATTTCCCGAACTGCTGTGGGTGCCCTGGCCAATCAGGTGAGCAAGGGGGAATCCCTGGGCTCTGCCGAGGATTGATGCAGGTGCAGGCTCACCCCAAAGGGTCTGATTAGAAAGGCAAATCGGTGGACTTCACAAGAAGACCCTGGGGCACCTCTGTCCTGAAATGAAAGGCAAAGAACTCGGAGGAGCCTCATTGGAATGCGCAGAGCGCACTCTCTTCTGTGAATTGCCACAGGCCAGACTGGGCCTCAGAAGCGCCTGCAGGCTGGCTCCTTTGAGCCCCAGCCTCCCAGCATTGCTGCATTTGAAGGACAGAGATGGCATTCGCACTGTTCAGCAGTTACTTGCCACACCAAGCTGCCAGGTTTGTGCGTTTCGTCCTAGCCAGTCTTCAGGAACCCGTGAGACTCGACACACGGCTGGGCTCATTTTGACAGGCGAGAAAACTGTTACTCAGGGACATGAGGCAACTTGTTCCGTTGAACGGGAAAGGCGATGCTGCCTATGCTGGGTCTGTCTCTCCCCAAATAGTGGTGCTTTTTAGTTTCTCATTCTTATTCTTCTACTCAAAAGAAGGTGAGAGAAAGGAAGACCAGGACCATTCTATGGGCTACATAGCTTCAGGTTTCATCTTATTTAAGCCCACAGGACAAGCCCATATTCCTTTGCTACAAGACTTCAAAGAGTGTCTGAAAGAAGGTATTTCTACTTCCTGGCAAGTTTTTAGCGATTAAATGGCTCAGCTGCCACTGGAACTTGCAGATCACCCTGAAGGGTACCAGGTTAGGGAAGACAGAATCCATCTGACAAGTGGGACTTGCATGAGAGTTTCATGCTTCATGGAGGGGTTATCAGGAACCGACAGGGGCAGATACAGGTACTTAGTAAAGGTGACCCAGAAATTCATCACCGGTCCTGCAAAGAGCCAACAATGTAGATAGCCCTTTGTCCCTCCATGTGCTTACTCGCACATTCACAAAGCCATCCCAGGGAAAGCCTGCCATATATAGTACAGGTGTCCAAGAAGCCCATGAAGAAGCAAGGACAAAGACCAAGTTTCAGGGCATCTTGGCACCTCATTATGAAGCAGGGATGTGGGTCAGTCCAAGTTTAACCAGAGACCTGGAAAGTGACACTGGGATGACTCACGGGTGTAGTGGGCAAGACATTTGGCATGTACGTAAAGGGACATCGGCATCCATGTGACTGGGAAAGAAGGTGCAGAGTTAGGGATAGGATGAGAGGGGAGGGTGAGGTGGATTTATTGTTGCCTGTGGGCTATGCTCCTTCAGATCACTTCTCTCTTCTCACTTTGCTGTGAGCCAGCTGTGGTAGGCCTCAGGGTGTTAGGACACCTTGCTGTGGCCAGAAGACTGAAATGTTAGGGTGCCCTGCTTCAGACTTGGGCTCAGGGTGTTACAGCTGCTGAGGAACTGGGTGAGAGACTGTCATAGTTAGCTTCAGCTGTCAACCTAATGCAAACCTAGAGTCACCTGGGAGGAAGGAACCTCAGCTAAAGAATTGGCTCAGTTGGATTGGTCTGTGGCCATGTTTATGATGCACTTCTTCAATTGTTAATTGATGTAGGAGGGACCAGCTCACTCTGGGTAGCGCCATTTTTGACAAATGAGCTTAGAATGTGTAAGAAAGCTAGCTGAGCAAGTCAGGGGGAGCAAGTCAATAACTAGTATTCTACCATTGTCTCTTCGTCAGTTCCTGCCTTGGCTTCCCTTGATGACAAACTATAACCTGAAAGCCAAATAAACCCTTTCCTCCCCAAGTTGTTTTTGGTCAGTGTTCTCCCACAGCAACAGCAGAGTGGAGAAAAATATATAGCATAATAATAATAATAATAATAAACCAATCTAGATATGGATCTCCCTGATTCATCTGCAGATAAGGGTAGAGTCTTAGGGAAGGCTAGCAGAGAGGGACCTACACATGGCCATTGATTCAGCAGTCATGAATGTGATTCTAGTTTCAAGCTAAGAAAAGGGAGAACACTCTAGAAATACTCAGTTTCTGGGAGCTGAGCTCCAGAAAGGCCTGGGCACCTGAGCTCCAGTGCTACATCAACTGCCTTGGCACAGGCCCACATGGACACATGGGCACCTGGGATATCTGATCAGAGAAGCCACCTGGCTGTGTGAGCTACCGGGCCATGTGAGCCACTAAGACACAGGAGCTACATGGTCTTACAAGTCTTCTAGCCTCAGAACCACCTGACCACAAGAATTACCTAGACACTTGGACCACCTAATCACATAGGCTACTTGGTCATTTAAGTCACCTAGCTGCACCTGATTTCATAAATCACTCAGCTATATGAGCAACCTGGTCATATGAGTCACCTGACCATATGACCTCCATGGCCAAGGGCTCCCTGACCACTACTTGAATCCCCTGGACACATGAACCACCTAAACCACCTGACTACATGAGCCACATAGCCATACAAGTTATCTGACCACATAAATCACCCAACTACCTAGTTCATTTGGCCATGTCAGCCGCCTTACCATCTAGCCTCTGGTTACAGGATGTAGCAAGCATTAGAGGTTGGAGTACTCCATACTGATCAGCTCTCTTCCATAAACCAGCTTCTACAGATAAAAATCACTCCACATCCTGATGTAGGAGGGTCATCTG
>LOEQ01004152.1:117551-131888 GCA_001685075.1 Bramus lutescens | reverse complement strand
GCTTCCTGGTATAATTTCCCTTGGGAAATCAGAAACAGTCCAAGTGAACTTAATGACCATGTAGGTACAGGGTGGTTCACTGGGCCCCTGTCTCAGACCAAGTTAGGTGTCTGTCAGTTGATTTTTTTCTCGAGAGGATGAGAGCTTGGTGTTGTCGTTCCCCAACGGTGGTCCCTTTGAAGATGGTTTTGTAACGTGAACAGAAGATGAGGTTTTAAAGGACCATACTCTTGGGAGTAGCAAGATAGTCTACAGAGGGAGTGTTGAGAAGGGGATGGGTACCTGCTGACCCTGGGAAATCTCTGCTCCCTCCTAACTCATCTGCCCACTTACTTGTTCTCTCTCTCTCTCTCTCTCTCTCTCTCNCCTCCTGACACTGACAGGGCCATGATCCATATTCCCCCTTGATGGATGAGGCTGTCTAGGCCACGGCTCCCCCACACTAGCAAAGAGGAGGAACCTCCCTGTCCAGACAGCCAGCTCCTGACTTGGCTCCTCAAGCTGATGAATGGGTACTGTTCAATCCGGGAGGATTGTGTGCTTCAAGTCCTGGCTCTCTGGCTCCTGAGGTTCGACAGGGCCATTTGTATATCAGAAACAATTTGAAAGCCTGGATTCCTCCTGTCAGAAGGAAGGTAGTGGGGATTCTGGGAGTTTCTGAGCCTTGATCTTTGAATGTTCCTTTTTAATTTAACTTAAGGGTGATGGATTGAGATGTTGACTGATTCGCATTGATTTGGAAATCTGGAGAGTTTTACAGGCCAGAGTAAACAGACCGTCTGCAGACCTGCAGATTCTCAGAAAAAGGAGCCTCTCCATTGCGAGTAGGGTGCTGTCATCCTGTCTTGGGAGCTCACACAGGCCATTGGGGTGGAGGGCTTTGTGTCTGGCATGCCTGGTCCTCAGTAAGTGCCCCTAAGGTACCCACTGTGACAGGTATGAGTCTATTGTGAGCCTCCTGCTAGCATCTGGCACACTAAGGAGGAAAGAGCTTGGTGACATCTCATCAGAAGCGTCATGGTCAGAGGGGAAACACTCGGTGAGTGAGAGCCCATTGGGAGGGCCAACAAGGCCTCTGGCTCCAGGCCCTTCCCTAGCTCCACTCACTGGCCTCTCAGGTCTTCAGCAAAAAGGAAGAACAGCATTCCTTCAGGACCCTTCTGCTCCCCCTCCCATGATCAGACTTGTGAAGGGATGGATCCCCAGCACTATTTTCAGGGCACACTGAGCTGATTTGGACATTTCTGAAATGAAGTGCAAAGGTAAGTGTCAAGTGTGAGAAATCATTCTTCAAGCTGGTGAAGGGCAGGAGTGAGGAACTCGCTCCCATCTGAGATCAAAGGATGCACAGCCTTGGGAGAAAGGATGGAAGCTGCTGGTTCGTACTGCATCCAAAGGGACTGTGAAAGTGTGTGCAGTCTCCAAGAAGCAGGGACAGCAAACCTTCACTGGCTGGACCCCACCTCGCCCAGCTATCCATTCCCATGGAGTATGAGAAACATGAGGGTGTTCTGTGTACCGTCAACAGTCATTCCCCTGTCCACTATCTGTCCGTTCATCTACATTAGCTGGATGACACACCAGTGCCAGCATGTGGGTTGAATCAAACTGCCTCCTAACAGCGTGTCCTGTACCCCTGCAGTGCTATTCATGTATGGAACCATTCTCAAACAGGCAGGGACCTACCATCAGGGCCTCTCACTGAAGCATTGTGGAGGAGGGTAGGCAGCAAGTGACCCCCAAAGAGGAAAGGACGAAAAAAGGGATGGGCAATGCCCAGATCGCCTGGCAGCCCAAAGGGAAATACATGTCAGTCTTAGCACATTCTTGGAAATTAAAAAGATGAACTCTAGATGGCTTCCAATACCTTTCCCACAAAGATAAAAACACTAAAACTTTTAAATATACTTCAAGTATACATGAAGATGAAAGCTCAGAGGTTATGAGAAGGAACAGGCAGAGAGTATCTTATTTTCTGGGCCAAAAGTCCCAATGTGAATCCTGAGATGAGGACCTGTGGGGGTTAGACTTTATGTTCTTTGTTACCAAGAGCCTAGAACCGCTGTAGGGCAATGAGGCCATAGGGCTCCACTTCTAAATTACAACTTATTTACATCATCATCATTGTATTATTTGACACGGGGTCTCACTATGTAGCCCTGGTTGGCCTGGGACTCACTAGGTAGACCAGACTCATAGGGATCTGCCTGCCCCTATCTCCAGTTTGATCTAACAGTGTGAGTCACCATTCCTAGCTATATTGTAGCTTCTTAGGCGCAGAGGAGCAGAAAACCTCAGCCCACCAGGTGAACCTGCACTTGCTGGTTAAGCCCAGCCTTGCAAATAGCAGGAGGGGGTGTGTGTGAGTTAATTGTAGCCCAGATTCTATGTTGAGCTATGACCTGGGAGGAGTGAGAGTAGGGAGGCTAAGTTACTGCCAAGGTAGATCAGCTGTAAATAATAGGCCAGATCTCTGAGGCCGCCGATAACCACATGCATCTGAACCCTATCAGGAGGTTTATACATAAGGTCATTGTGATGGCTTTGCCCAAAACGTGGCAACATCGCTGAACTAGTGAGGAGCCAAGAGAAGATCAGAAAGCTTACAAATATTAACCCTTGTCTTCCCACCACCACCCAGTGAAGTGCTGTGTAGTAACTTGCAGTCCTTGGCTCCTTTACAGGGGGAAAGAGGCACACAGAGACCGTATGTCCTGTCCTTAAGGATGCCAGAGATGGATGTCCCACTGTGAGTCTCCAGCCCACCTGTGCCTCTGCAGACAATCACTCTCCTTGGAGAAGGTATACCTCAGTGAGGACAGCAAAAGGTCAGCTCAGGTACCATGAAAGCCCCCACCTTCCCTTCCCTGAGCTGGAGACTGTAAATCTACTGCTGGTGCTGACTGACTGCTCCCGCTTTCTTCTGCTGCTTCTTTTCAACACATGATTTGTTCGGGAAAAATTACATGGTTGTAATGCTATTTCTTTGTGCTGACAAGAAGCAAAATGGCTCCATAGGCCAGGGGGATGGGAGCGCACTTATCATATGCAGTTCAGCGCTTTGGGTCATTATTGAGCAGTTACCTGTAGAAGCCTTTGAATTGGGAGCTAATGCCACTGTAAATGGATTTGCAAATGTGCTCAGCACAGCCCAGGTGGAGTGCTACCTGTGCTAGCGGACTGTTATTCTGTAATTCTCACAATGGCTCTGCTGATTGTGCCAGGATATTAGCTGCTTATTGCCTGTTTGGGGTTGTAGAACTGGTCACCATTTGCTTATAGGAAAACACAGGAGCTTGCCAACCTGGGGGTGGGAAGTCTGTCACAAGTGATGTTCTCCACGTAGAGTTTTTTTTTTTCTTCAGTTTTTGGTCCCTCCTGTTAAATTTTTTAGAATAAAAACTAGCTCTTTTTGCTGTAGTTTAAGAGCTGGGGAGATGTCTCAGTGAACCAAGCACAGCACAGCACAGCATGAAGACCTGAGTTTGAACCCCCAGAACTCACATGGAAGCTGGGTGTGCTAGGATGCGTCTGAAATCCCAGCGCTCTTATACTGAGATGGGTGCGTGGAGATAGGGGATTCCCTAGAGGCTCACAGGCAGTGAAGAGGAAAACAATAGAGACCTCCACCTCAAGTAAGTTGTCCAGGGACCTGATAACCACAGGCTGTCTCTGACCTCCACACATGTGCAGTGGCTAAGCCCACATCTGCACTCACACATAAAAACTGTGGACACAGATACAAACAGACGCACCGATTACACACACACACACACACACACATATACACCCTCATACACAAGAACTGTGAACACAGACATAGAGGCATACAGACTACATACATACACATAAGAACTGTGAACACACACTCACTCACACACAATAACTGTGACCACATACAAAAACAGGCACACAGAGTACACACACACAGAGACACACATACACACTCACTCATACACAAGAACTGTGAACACAGACACATACAGGCCCACATACTACATACACACACATAAGACCTGTGAACACACACTCACATACAAGAACTATGAAATATAAATAGATACACAGACTACACATACACACACACACACACAGTGTGGGGAGCACCTTTACTGAGTAGACCAACAAGGGACCAGTGAGTAGGAAATCAGCCAGCTGGGGAGACAAGGCACTCTGTGATGGTCACGATGAGCTAGGTCGTGCTAAAGCATGTAGCTTTTGCAGCCAGGGAATGCTGCTGTGCAAAGCTCTACTGTCAATAGGCTGCTGTCCCAGCCCCACCTTGGCTTTGTGTGGACAGTCAAGGAAGAAATATCCTCACTATGGAACCAGACATAGGCCGTGTGCACACTTGACACTGCCCTTCAGTCAGTACAGATCACGCAAGACAGCTGAGCATCAGGGACCTGAGGACCCCTCTGTGTTACTGCATGAACTCAAGATCCAGCAAGGTGCTGAGAACATAAGGTCTTACTGGGTCATCTAAGGGGTCCCTGCCAGGAAGAGAAAGAGACTGTGCAGTTGAAGACTACTTCCTGTCCTTCAGTCCTGCCCATCAGAGTTCAGAACATATTCTTCATAGAATTCTGAGTTTGGGAGATGGACCAAGCAAAGGTCTAAACCAAAAGGAAAAACAGCCAGATACGACACAAAGCCAGGTGGATTCTGGGGTGGTGCCATCTTAACTCCTGCTGCACTCTAACCAAGCCCTGCCCAACTGGGAAATAGTTCTGCTGGAGCTGAAGAAAATGGCGAAACCCAGCGGAACACGCGGGTCATGGAAGTGACAAGGCAGATCCTATGGAAGCAAAATTAAACATCTTCATGGAGGGAAAATCCGGACATATCCTGGTTTCCTTTCTTACGATGGAAAAGAAATCTTCAAAACCTAGAGAGAAGAAGTTTTGCCTGTGGCAAAGAATGTTCTATAAATGTCCACTCTGCCAGAAATGTAGATTGCTTTAAGGTGTGAATTGCAATTTATCAGTGTCCGTGTTCTCTGTATCCAAGACAACTGCCTCAAACACAATGGAGATAAACAGACAACATGGCCACAAGAATGTGCTGGCCGGGTGAAAGCTATGAAAATGAATAAGCAAATTACTATTATTTGCCACCAGTCTCCCTGCTCCATTTCCAGCTAAGGAAACACACTGAGGCATGGTAAGGAGGCGGGACTTGAGTTCTCCTTGAGAAAGGGAATCAGCCCGAACATGTTTGAAATCAAACAGAGCAGAAACAATCTCTGCTGGAAAGTGATGAATGCAAGAGACATGACAGTTCAGACCAATGCTACACTGATGGTTTTTCTCACCCTGGATATATGCTGTCGGCAACTTTAGCTAGTTTACAGACTAGAGACAAGGGGCAGAGTGATTGCATCTCCCTTCGAGGTTCAGGTCTCAGGATTGGCACTCGGCTCCCCACCCCGCTACATCTCTGCCTGCTTCAGCTTTCAGCGTCAGGCTGATTCCTGGCTTCCTGCATCAGGAGCATGTGGCAGAGCTAAACGAAATGAATAAAGCTCCACACAGAAATGTTTAACGAACGAGCAGCAGAATCCATCCAGAGAGAGAAGCTCTGTGCCACGGCTGTGCACAGAGTTTGGCGGCACGTTAAGTTCTGCTGTCCCATTTTGAAGGACATGAAGCTGCCACCATCAAATACAACGGCTTTTCCCCGCACGGGGTCTGGGGGCCTCCACTCCATGGTATCAGGCTTCCCACCTCTTGGTAAAGAACAAAGCAAAAGAGAATGGAGTGACCTACACTGTGACAGTCGCCACGCTCCCGGAAGTGGGAGGAGATTTCCAAAGGGTGTCTCCGCAGAGTGTCACATTTAGGCTTCGTTCAAAATGACACAAAATAAATCCAGTCATCTTGAAACCAAACACATCTCTGGGAAAAAAAAAAACTTTCCCTTTATCCCTCCAATACAAGACAGCGAAAACTCATCATTTTCTTTGATAGCACACTGGAATTTTAAAAATTGATCCCTTTCACCCAGGCAGGGTGACTCGTGCCTCTAATCCCAGAATTTAGTTGGTGGGGGTAGGATGAAAGAAGCTCAAGGCTCAGGTACCCTGTGAGTTCAAGGCCAGCTGGAGATATACAAGAGTGTCTCAAAAATAAAAATGTTCCCTTGAAAACTCTTAAAACTCCTCTGCCGCCTGTGGTTTGCACAGTTCTCATGTGTGACAGGGCAAGATGGTACAGAGGTTCCTCCATCTTGCATTCTTGCTGAGGCCATGCAAGGTTTAGTTAGAATTTGATCTTCTTGATGGAGAATCCTGCAGAGAATTACTCAACCCTGTTCTGGTTACCCAAGGTCAAGATACCCCAAGCCAAGGATCTCAGCTTCTATTAAACTGCCTGCCTATGCAGAACCCCCTCCAGCCAACTGCTTGTCTTCACTTGTTAAACTGCTTGCCCCCCCGTAGCTACCAAGTGAGATGCCAGGATGTGGTTTTTGTCTTAAAAAATCTCCATGCTCAGGACTACACTTAGGTCTTGAATATTTGAGTTTAGTCCCAGCCTGCTGAACCTAAGACTTTCAGTTGGATATAATCACTGTGTCTGAATGGTCACCTCTGGTGGGCAACTGTGTCTGAATGGTCATCTCTCGTGGGCAGCTGTGTCTGGGGGGGTCACTTCTGCTGGGCTCCCCACACCATATGCATTTGTGCAGGTTTTGAACTGAGGGGATGATCCGTGTTGGTAGAACAGGTGTGTTTTTGTTCTGAGGGACTTTTTTCTTAAGTCAGCTCTTCACAGAGGAAATGGAGCCTCTGGCCCATTCATCAGATGTAAGGGAAGTCTTCATAGCTTGTGCTTCAATAGAAAACCTCTAGCTTCATTAACTGGTGACAGCCAAATTCCAATCTATCTTGTGAAATAGCCTATTTTCCTATGCTTTCAAAGCTGCTGCTTCTGGACCTGAAGCAACAGGCATGGTGCTGCAGGAAGGGCTGGGCTGCCCAAGGTTGAATACTAGAGTGTTTCAGAGGGCAGCAGAAACAAAACACCATGCTTGACATGTTCTACCCTTCTCTATGGTCGTGACTGGACAATATACTATTTTCATAGCCCTTCTCCATACACTGTGTCTCCTATGCCTTTAATAAAGGAAGCAGTACGAGATTATCCCAGAGGACCTTCACAATAAGCCGTGTTCATGGTGTGGGCAGGTGTCTTGCCATCCTCCAGCAGCACCCAGTGATGGGTACGNGGACACCTTTGCTGTCAGGGAGACTAAGCTCTTGATGGTGACTCAGAGAAACAGTATGGAGCTAAACTCTAGCCATGTGAGCTGCCAGCAGCTGTGGACATGCCACACAGAAGACAGCTTCCTTCAGCATCAGCTAGAGGAGTGGAATAAAGAGTGGGAGTCAGAATCAAGGCTGGCATTGAACCACATCATTTATCTATCTAGCTGCGGGAGAGCCTTTTTAAATTGGGTTGAAGAAACATCAACAAGCAAATAGCAAGTGTGTGCCATCCCGGAGACAATGATTTAGGGAGGCGTCAGGGTAGAAGAACCCAGTGAAGAGACTGTGGACTTCTGACCCAGAAACTGGAACAGGATTGGCGCAGTGACCCTCAGAGAGGCAAGTCTGGTCTACTGTTGCTGCTATGCTAGCGTCAAGGACACCAGGAAAGGGACCCAAGTTTGCCAGACCTAGCAACAGAGGAGGAAATGGTGCTCTCGGAGATGTATTTTAAAAGTAACACCTAAGATTGGTTGAAGGAACAGGGGAAAAAAGAGATCAAACTCCAGCCAGGTGTGCCACTGAGACCATCTGTTGCTGGATGGAGAGGGTCACTGCAGAGCCCACTCTGAGAGTACTGAAAAAGACACAACTAGAAAGATGAAATGTCCTGTTCCTGCCCCTGCCCTGCTGCTCATTGGAAACCCTCATAATGGGTCCTGAGGCAGAAGCTGCAGAAGAGTGGGTGGGAGAGGCAGCATTGCTTCCCCAAGCTTGGGTGGAGGCTGCTTTGGAGGTAAGGGGCAGTGGGTACTGGGTACTGGTAGCTCAGCCCAGTCCCTGGCTGCTCAGGCTCAGCAAGATCCCATGTGTGTAAGCGTTGAGACTCTGCAAGGCGTGAGCAACTCAGCTCCTCTTACTCAGAGGCCAAGCTTTCCACAGACGTTCCCTTTCTGGCCCCAAATGATGAGGCACAGAGTCCTGAAGGTCACCCGGAAGACATTATTCATTCTATATACCTCCACTAGCTGTGTCTTAGCTAAGATTTCTATTGCAGTGAAGAGGCACCATGATCACAGAAAATCTTATAAAGGAAAACATTTAATTGAGGTGGCAGCTTACATTTTAGAGGTTCAGTCCATGATCATTATGGTAGGGACCATAGCAGTGTGCAGACAGACAAGGTGTTGGCTACTTCTTCATCAGAAGTCAACTGGGTGCTATCTTGAGCCTAGGAAACCTCAAAGCCTACCCCACAGTGACATGTTTACTGCATCAAGGCCATACCTACTCCAACAAAGCCACTCCCCATAAGCTTATGGGGGTCAGTTACATTCAGACTACTGCAAGCCTCCTGGGGTGATCACACTCTGAGTCTGACCAAAGCCAGAGGCTTCTCTTCCAGATCTATGATTTGCCTTCGACGGCAAAAGGGACTTTTCCGATCTGGCTCATAAGCAAACCATTAGAGAGGAATATAGCTAGGTTCTAATAACAAAGCCTAATCACATTGTGGGGGGTCCATACAGGAGGGCAAAGGAGATGGTAACAGAAGAAGCAGACAGTGTGGAGGCCATCATTCCTTGATGCTTGTCCCTGTTCCTGTCCTCACTCTCAGATCCACCTCATTTGATTTCTTACTGGGGTGACACTGGCCTTTGTTTCTGCAGAGTAGCAGCTTTCAGTGGTCCACTCCTTTCTTCTTGGCTTTCTCTGTGCTGGTTGCTATGGATTCTATTAATTTCATTGTGAATCCCAGAGGTGCCGAGGCAATGACATTCCAGGGCCCCCTGCTTTCATCATGCCAGCCAGTCTCTTATACCCTCTGCAGTAGGCATCAGCACACCCACCCAGGGATTTTCCAGAGTCTGCCATCTGCACTGATGTCAAGAGACATTCTGATTGTCAGTGGCTGTTTCCACTTTATCTGTAAGACTTACAGATGGATCACTAAGTACTATAGTTTGAATGCGTACCTCATCAAAAACCTGGAAAAATTTAATTGCCAGCTTAAAAATATTAGAGGTTAGAATCCTCAAATCTGGCTAGGGCTTCAAGGCTCCACCTTTGTGACTACATTTATACTAACACAGAGCTTTGTGCCTCTACCCCAGTGTAGCCTCTTCTCACCATCCTCCTTCATCTCATTCCCCCACTGTGAGGTACACAAGAAAGTCTCTCACCATCATAATAGAGAACTCCCCAGCTTTCAAAACAATGAAGTGAAATCCCCATTTATTATTAATGACAGTCTTAGGTGTTCTGTTACGGCAACAGAAATGAAATGAGGGTGGACCTGGCAGCAACAGGAAACATTGGTGCTTCTATTCTGACCTTTATCATCACACACCCTGACTGGAGGATTGCTCATTATGTAGGTGACATATTTGATCACGGGGCTCCACCCACTCAGGATCCTGCCAGAAAAGAGTACTTCATGGAGGCTTCTAGCAATGAGTCTCTTTGGTAGAGCTGGAACAATAATGGGTGAGACCCCTGCTGCCAAGGGTGTTATTCTGTTCTCACACTCCTTTAATATAAAATGGGTTTTCTGGAAGTGGCCTGTGTAAAAGCATGGTAGCAAATACAGGAATTCATCAAGCCTGTATGTGATTGCTGCATGAAGTGTTGGGCCATGGAAAGCAAAGCCACATCTAATCAGCCTGAGCCAGGTGCTGCACCATTGTCAGGCTCGGCATGCACATCATGACAATCAGGAAAATCTGGCCCGGGAAATACACACTATGAGTCCTCTCCGTGGTTCATTATCGCATGGCCACTTTCTATCAATATTTGGGCCCACAGAGAAAGCTTAGGGTGCCTGGGGAAAGATAGAGTGTGTGGTGTGTCATTTCTCCTTCTCAGCTGTCAATCGCCTCTTCATTGTGCATGCACTTTTGTGAGCATGCGCTCCTGGCAGGGGTACCTTTATAGTCTGTGTCAGTGCTAAGACTTGTACCCACATGTCTTCCCTGTCACTAGCAATGCAGTGCTCTTCCTTTTCTATCCAGGGCCACCCAGGAGAACATTGGAAAGTGACTGTGGATGAACACAGCTTCACACCTCTGGATGTCTCTGAGCTTATACTCACCAAGCTCAGATTTTTTTTAGCTTTGGAGAATCCTCCTTTCTTGCCTTTCTGACCATCTGTACTCAGTGTGCTACATTGGTGTAGGAGTTCCTTCTGTTTGTGTGTTGTTTCCATTGGTTAATCAATAAAGAAACTGCTTGGTCTGATAGGACAGAACTTAGGTAGGTGGAGAAGACAGAATGGAATTCTGGGAGGAAGAAGTCAGAGGGAGTCAGAGAGAGCCACCATGGAGATACCAGGTCAGACATGCCAAACCTTTCCAGGTAAGCCACGACCTTGTGGTGAATACAGATTAATAGAAATTGGTTAAATCAAGATGTGAGAGTTAGCCAATAAGAGGCTAGAGCTAATGGCCAACCAGTGTTTTAATTAATACAGTTTCTGTGTGATTATTTCAGGTGTAAGCTAGCTGGGTGGCTGGGAGGACAAGCAGCCCACTCCCCCTGTTACACTACATGGGAGCTGTCTGTCTCTAGTTGGTTTCTGCACTTCAATCAGAACTAATTTCAAGAAGCAACATTTGCGGAGCAAGGAGAAAAGGGAAAGTTGTGGGGGGTAATCCTTGAAAGAGTTAGAATGTGGCTCACTCTACACTGAGATCTGACTCAGAATTGCTATAGATTTGAAAGGTCAGTAAAAAGTCAGGAAAAATCCCGACAAAGTATTGTGAGACCAAGACCCTCCAAAGATGCCATCGAGTTCATTTTGTGTTGACCATCTAGCGCTGAGCATGGGGCCTGCCCTAAGGAGTGGTTTATATGCTCCAGGGAGAATCCATTGAAAAAAAAACTAAGTTTTCATTTGTAAATGACTGTTAATTGGAGGTAGCTTCTGGGTTAGGGATGGGGAGTAGAGCTTGTGTCCACTTTCCCTCTCTGCCCTGGGACTTCATCTGGTCCAGACCTATGCAGGTCCTGTGCATGCTGCCTCAGCCTCTGTAAGTTCATAATGTGTGTCAGTCCTGCTGTGCTTAGAAGGCCTTGTTTGCTCAGTGTCCTCCAGGATCATTGGCTATTACAATCTTTTTGCCTTCTCTTCTGCAGAGTTCCCTGAACCTTGAGGCAAAGAATCTGATGGAGACATCCAATTTAGGACTGAGTGTTCCAAGATTTATCACTCTCTAGTGTGGGTCTCTGTATTTGTTCCCATCTATTGCAGGAAGAAGCTTCTCTGATGATGGCCAAGCAAGATAATGATCTGTGAGTATAGCAGAATGTCATTAGGAGTCGTTTTGTTGGTATGGTCCTTAAGCAGAACAGCAGTATCTGGCTCTCCCCTAGGCACCTGCCATACCTAGTCTCAGGTTCTTGGCCATTCTAGCAGTGACTGGAATGGGCCCCATTTCACAGAGAAGGCCTTACGGGCAATCAGATAGTAGTTGGTTACTTCCACAAATCTGGTAGCTCTGTTGCACTCATGTATCCTGCAGGCAGGTCACCACTGGAGGTCAAAGAATTTGTAGCTGAGTTGGTACTCCACTTTCTCTTCTGGTAGTATGAAGAGTACCTTCCAGTACCATGAACATAAATCAGTAGGGCTGAAAGCTCCAGGTAGGCACCAACTCAACTTTTCTGTGTTCAGTGAGTTGTGTAACTGTTACTTTTAGCAATAGGGTCATATCATCTGCCTTTGGAGAATAACCAATAGCCTTGGAAAAAGCCTAGGTTTTCATGGAACCCCTTTTGCCAACAACTCAATTAGATGCAACCCATTCCAGGAAATGAAGGCTTCATTTGGTGATGAGGGAAATCTAGGTGGGGCTTCATCTCCCCATTATTTGGCAATCTAATTATGTCACCTTCATATAGGTATATATTGTAGGAAGTTTCTACTGTATTGTTTCCATATAAACCTTCAAATGGCCCTTAGTTTTAGATGTCTCTCCCTCACCCCTTTTTCCTCCCATTCCTCATTTGATACTTCCCTTCCAGGCTCACTGACCCATTCATCCATTACTATCTATTCTATTTTCAATACTCCCCTCCCACCAATTCCTTACTCTATACCTGCCTGATCTCTGTGGTAATATGGACTTTAGTCTGCTTATCAAATACTTAACAGCTAAGACCCACATATAAGTGAATGCACATTCTATTTGTATTTTGGGGTCTCAGTTTATTACCTTAGTCAGGATTTTTTTATCCAGCCCTATAAATTTACCTGGAAATTTTATGATTTCAGTTTTTAACAGCTGAATAATATTACGTAGTATACCACATTTTCTTTATCCATTCATCTGTTGATGAACATATAGATTGTTTCCAATTTCTAGCTGTTATGAAGAGAACAGCAATGAACATAATTGAGTACATGCCTTTGTAGTAGGATGTAGAGTTCTTTGGGTTTATGCCCAGGAATGGTATAGCTGGATCCATTCCCAGCTTCCTGAGGCACCACCACACTGATTCGCATAGTGGCTATACAAGTCAGTTTGTAGTCTCACCAACAATGGAGGAGTGTTCCCCTTGCTCAATATCTTCACCAGTATGAGTTGCCACTTGTTTTATTGATCTTAGACATTCTGGCAGGTGTAAGATGAAATCTCAAAGTAGTTTTCATTTGCATTTCCCTGATGACTGAGGATATTGAACATTTTTGAGTGCCCCTCAGATATCTGTGTTTCTTCTTTTGAAAATTCTCTGTTCAGATCTGTACCCCATTTTTAATTCAATTGTTTGTTTCGATGATGTCCAGTTTTTGAAAAATATATAAGGACAGGTTATTTGTGTATATGCTAGGATTTCTAGTTTTGCTGGACATCCCACTCTCTAGGCCCTTGGTACTGGGGCAAAACCCCAAGCTCCTCTACCACCTGCTTAGCTTCACTAGGCAGTCAGCAGGCAAGCTTCCTGCAAGTAAGCTACTCCAACAACCCCCCATCAATCAGACCCTGTAAGCTACAAGTCTCAATATACCCCCAAATCCATCCATTCCCCATGACCTCAGAAAAACTCTGCAACACAGACTGTGACTGCACAGAACAGACCAAGAGAGCAGGCCAAGAGCATCTCCCTAAGACACAGATAGCAACTCCAAGGATTGGACCAAGAGGCAAAGATACTGCCAGTACCAATCGAAGGAAGAGATGGGTGAGCACCAATGCAAGAATTCTTTCAACAACCTAAAAAGCAACATGGTTATACCCAGTGGTCATACAGTAGAAAGACCTGATCATCCTTGGTGTGGGATTCTCCTCTGTATGCTCTTAATACCATTGGTTAATAAAGAAACTGTCTTTGCCTGTGATAGGGCAAAAGAATAGAGCTAGGCAAGAAAAACTAAACTGAATTCTGGAAGAAGGAAGGCAGAGTCAGAGAGAAGACATGGAGTGGCTGCTGGAGACAGATGCACTGAAACTCTGCTGGTAGGCCACGACCTCATGGCGATGCACAGATTAATGGACATGGGTTAAATTAAGATATAAGAGTTAGCCAATAAGAAGCTACAGCTAATGGGCTAAACAGTGATTTAAATAATATAGTTTCTGTGTGATTATTTTGGGCTGAGCAGCCAGGAACCAACAAACAGCCTTCCTACTACAATCCTAACCCAGAAAAAGCAGAAGAAAATAATCTTAAATATACCTTTATAAAGATGAGAGGGACTTTTAAAGAAGAAATAAAACATTTTCTTAAATAAATGGAGGGAAAGACAAACAAAAAATTGGAAGAAATCAATAAATCTCTTAAAGAAAACCAAGAAAAAACCAATCAAACAGGTGAAACAAACAGTTCAAACAGTTGAAGACTTGAAAACTGAAATAGAGTCAATAAAGAAACCACAAACTGAGTGAATTCTGGAAATGGAAAATCTGGGCAAATCAATGGGAACTACAGATGCAAATATAACCAACAGAATAAAAGAGACAGAAGAGAGCTTCTCAGGTGTTCAAGATGCTATATAGGAAATAGGTTCATCAGTCAAAGAAAATGTTAAAACCAACAAATTCTTAACACAGAACATTCAGGAAATCTGGGACATTGTGGAAAAACCAAACCTTAGAATAATATGGATAGAAGTAGGAGAAGAACTTCAGCTC
>LOEQ01004152.1:59883-96913 GCA_001685075.1 Bramus lutescens | reverse complement strand
TTTATTAACCAATGAAAGCAACACATAGACAGATGACCCTCCTACATCAGGGAGAGAATGAGGTCTCCTTTGATTTAGTGGAGAAAGTCTGGACTTTGGCTAGAAGATGTTTCTGCACCATCTGAAAGCATCTGTACAAAGAGGTATGCAAAAGAACAGTAGCTCCTACCCCAAGGGCAGAATGGACTAGGAGCCATGCCACTGCCACCCAGTGTGGACCATTATCAGTCCTCTGTCAGAGGGGTGAGGAGAGCTGTGCCAGCCTCTCTTCTGTTAACCCAAAGATGTGCCAATGTGAGACACCTGGTGGGTGAGGACAAGGCTAGTCCCAGGGTTTTCTACTCATCTGCTTCTAATTGGCTCTTCTAGCTGCAGCTCCCATTAACGCCTCCCTGGACGCATCACTTTACTCTGCAGCAGGACACCGTCTTGTGGGTGGATAGGGTTTGCTGATACTGCATTATCACTTTCTACAACCCTCTCCTCCAGCATCAGGACCATCACTAGCCAGGCTGTAACCTGGGGCCCAGTCCTGCGGGAACCCACCTTCTAAGTTCAGAGTGTCAATGATGGCACTCCCACATCTCCCATGTTATCTTGTGCCATTGATGCTTGACTGCCATTACTGGCACAACTTCTGCCACACTGCTGTGCCTCCTACACAGCCTCCAGCTGGTAACTCCATGCCAGGCTAGCTGCAATCTCCACAGGTTACCTTTGCTTAGTAGAGTGCAACCTTAGGTCCCTGAGCAATAAGTATATTTCTGCCTGGACCTCTAGTTTGTGAAGCTGGGGTCTTCATACAGACTTCTGAGGAGCGATGCAGTTAAAAGATGCCAATCCCAATTCCTAATGACAACCTCTATTAATATGAACACTAATGTGAGTTTTTCCTCCTACATCCAAATGGACTATAAATGATAGGTATGAGATTCGTTTTAATAGAATTAAATACATCACTGTGTTATACACACACATTTGAAGCTTAGCATAACTCCAATAAAACAGGAAAGCGGTGAGAACTAGGAGCTTTGCATTCTTCATGCTTTGCTTCACAATGGAGCCTTCTGAAGTTCAAAATTAGAGCCCTAGGAACCCAAGGCTCCAGATCTGTGTTAGAGCCCTGAAAACGCAAGGCTCCTGGTCTGTGTTAGAGCCCTGGGAACCTGAGGCTCCTGGTCTGTGTTAGAGCCCTGAGAACCTGAGGCTCCAGGTCTGTGTTAGAGCCCTGGGAACCTGAGGCTCCTGATCTGTGTTAGAGCCCTGGGAACCTGAGGCTCCTGGTCTATGTTAGAGCCCTGAGAACCCAAGGCTCCCTATCTGTGTTAAAGTTTGTGCTCACTCAGAGACGAGACACTCACTTTTTGGGAAGAGAGATTTAGAGGTGTGGCGTTTCACCCACTCTCATTTTCCTGACTATGGTGGAGTTAGCATTCTGATTGTTACTGCCAGTGTTGATGAAACACACTGCTGGTGGCCTGAAACTCTCTCACCGCATCCTATTAGAGCTGTAGGCAGAGGACTGGCAGTGCACGCTGTGAGGCTCCCATCCCACAGATTTCCCACATCGGGAAACTCCATTTCTAGTCATCTCTTGGCTTCCAAATTTCAGCGGTAAGGTGGATATTTCAAGAGGATACATAAAGCAGTTTCTGGGCTCTTCCACACCCTTTGACACCCTCTGCCATGTATACATTCAGAAACACTTTAGGGCTCACTTCCCATTGTCTTCTGTGAGAGTGGAAAAATGGCCAGCACGTGGAAACAATCTGAGGAGTTGATGACTACCAGTCCTGTAGGTTTCAGTGGAAGACTAAGACATACTGTGCCGAGAAGAGTGGACATTGGTGCTGAGGGGCCTAGCTTCTGCCACAGCTGCCTGCTGGGACACCCCCTCCCATGAGTGGATCCCTTGGAGAGGAGGATGTCCTTAAAACTCTATAGTGGTCCTGCAGCTCCTCTTAGGAATTGCTTTAGGGAGCTAAACCCTAAACTGAACACCTCATCTCTTTCCCACATATCTAGGATGGCATCTCAGATCAGACTCCATGAATCTAAAATGCTTCCTTGGCTGCTGTGCATGCAGCAAGATGAAAATAACTTCTCTTAGTTTTGGAGTTTTCTGAAGACATATTGACATTTTAAAAACTACATTCTAGTTGTTTATTTTTGAAAGTGCGTGTTGAGGAGGTTTGTACATGTGCCACCACATGCGTGTGGAGGTCAGAGGAAAACTTGAGCAAGTAAGTTTCCTCCCTCCACCACATGGGTCCCAGGAATGGAACTCATCTCTCCAGCTTGGCAGCCAGCACCTTTCCTTGCTGAACCATCTCTCCATCAATCTTTCCCTTTTTGCAAAACCAATCTTGAGGTGAGATGTTGTACAGTAAGGTACAGCTCATCTCAGTGACTACCATTGACAAAGCATCCATCCATGCAACTTCCTTGTCAATCAAGATAAGCAGCATGTCCTGCTCTCAAATATTCTTCAGACCTCTTTGCATCCAGCTTCTCCAGTGACCACCAGAGCCCAAAGCAGATGCTTTTCTGTTGTATGTCACCATGCATCAGTTTCTTCTACCCTGCGATTCCATTTATATAGAGCTACACTACATGTGCTGTTTTGCATCCAGCTTCAGCACCTAGCATGGGAATTCACCTTGAAGGTTCATCACTAGTGCTTCTAAATCAAGTACCACCAGTTAAATGCACTGAAAGTTGCTCTCTTCCTTCTCTATGATGTTTGTGACACTTCTTACTTCTTACCCTTGACCTGGGAATGCCCAGGCCAGAATCATGCCCTTTCAATGCCATGCAGATGTCCCTGTAGCATTTCTGGGCAGCTGAGGACATGCTAGATGTTAGTCTCAAATCTGTCTGCACATCTTCAGACATTATGTTGCCATTTAGGAAACATACAGAAAGCACAGCAGACTTCAAATTATATGAAATTTCCACATAGAATTAACAACAGGATGCTAATTTGTTGGAGGAGATAGCTCAGTTGGTAAAGCATCTGCCACACAAGCAATTGGGACCTGAGTTCAGATCCACTGTACCCATATAGATGAACACAATGAAATCCTAGCTCCTGCAGTCCCAGCACTAAGAGTAGGGGAGACAAAGAGATCCCAGGGGATCACTAGTTACCAGTCTAGGCAAACAGTGAGCTTTGGGTTCTGTGAGAGTTTGGGTTTCTGTCCTAGAAAAACATAATGGGGAGCAACAAAGGAAGATGCATATCCACCTCTGTTCTCAACACAAACATGCACATAGGCTTGCACACATTTTCACCTATGTGCAAAACATCATGTAAACACCACAGGCACAGAAAAGATTTTAAGAGAAGGACAATAATGACTGTGTTGCAGTGAAGGTAGCTCCTGTCTGGCTTTGTTTTGCATTTTGGAAGTATGAAGGGAAATCGAGCAGAATTGGAGAAAGGTGCAGAAGAGGGAAGGAAACAAGAAACCCAGTGTGGTGCTAAAGTTAGACATAGGAATTGAAAACTCCTCTTGGATATGACCACTCCCAGCTGACCTCCCCAGATTGCTAGAGAGCTGCAGGTCCCGAGTGAGACGGAGGCACACCCATGCTGTGGCACAAGAGGTGCAAAGTACAGACAAGGGGCTCATGCAGATGGCGTGTGGTGCTTCATCTCCATTCGCAGCTTGCCTGGGTTTGGAATCACCTAGGAGACACACCTCTCAGCAAGTCTCTGAAGACCTTTCCAGAGAGGTTTAACTGAGAGGAAAAACACATCCAGTAATGGGTGCTCTTATTCCATAGGTGGGGGTCTTGGATTGAACAAAAAGAACAGAACGTGCAAACTGCCACCTGAGCACCAGCATTCCTCTCTCTCTCTCTCTCTCTCTCTCTCTCTCTCTCTCTCTCTCTCCCCCTCACTGGATTCTGACTGTAGACACATGTGGCCAGCTGCCTCAAACTCCTACTGCTATGTCCATCCACCATGATGGACTGCATCTCCTCAAACCTTGAGCCACACCCCCTCCCTTCTTTCTTAAGGTCGCTTCGTGCCAGGCAATTTTTCACAGCAATGACTGAAGTAAGTGATATAAATGGAGAAGAGGGCTAGAAAGAATACAAGGGCAAGGTGTAGAGTCCTTAACACAAAGGAATTGCAACTACCAAAAGACACGCAGTCCTTGAGCCTTCTGTTCCCCAATGCTCTAGTAGCTACACTTTGCTCTGATGATGGAAGTCTTTCTTAACCCATAAACTCATAACACCCTCCAAGTGACCTCAGTGCAAATGATAGGAAGAGTCTTCCTCTCCACAAAGCAAATGTGAGAATAAGCAGAAAAATCTAAATCAAAGCATTCGACTGATGAATCCACCCACAGAAAGGAAGCAGAAATAGAACAAAATAACACGGCTCTCCAAGGAGAATTAATACCCTCACACAAGCATTTCAGGATGTCAGAAATTTCAAAAATTAAGATAAAACAAACAAAATGGGAAAGAAACAAAAAGCTGAAAGAGATTTTTTTGTACTCAGAAAAAAAAAAGAAGTGAAGACAAATATCAGAAATAGAGACAAACTCATAAGCTGCCTGAGGGAACATTTGAATAGAGATTTAGTAAATATTGTAGAAAATATGCAGAAAAATAACTAGGAGAATAAGAAGAGAGAAGACAAAAACAGGGTCAGAGAGCAGTGATTAAGGTGCCTTGCAGGCACAGAAGTGAGGTTCGAGTCATGTCATTGGAGTCTTCAAAGGAAAATAAATGACAAAGCCTACCTCATGGAACTTTCCAGAAATGAAAGATGGTCCTGGTCATTGGCAAGGTCCTAATGGTCATTGACAAACTCATAGATCATAAGATTTCAGCACAGGAAACAACTAGACATTAAACATTAAATACAAAAGTCCCCATGCCCCTAAGGCAAACAACAAAATTAGCTTGCAGGGATGAGCTTGCAGGCGGAGCATCAGCTCCATCATGTAGAAAATACTCAAGGATGTCTCTAGTATGAGAAGAGAGCAGGTTATATCATAAAGGGCCGTCCTCACTGTCAGCTTGGTGTGATGTAGAACCGCCTGGGAAACAAACCCTATAGGCACGCGTTTAGTCATGGGGAAATCCCCAGAGAGGTTTAACTAAGGTGGAGAGACCCCCACACACACCCGGATGTGGACAGCACTACCCATGGACTGGGGTCCTGGACTGAATTAAAACAAGAAGGCAAGCTGAGGGCCAGCATCTCTCCTTCTCTACTTCCTGATCACAGAGGCAACATTCCAGCTGCTTGGCAGCCCTACCACCATGACTTTCCTGCTGTGACAGATCACACCCTAGGATCATGAAATCCTTCTTTAAACTGCTTTATCATGTATATTGTCACAGCAATGACAAAAGCAACTAGTTCACCCAGGATGTTACTGCCAGGTAACGTATTCTAATGTTACCATGCCTTAAGAAGAACTTTTGCTTTATTTATCTATTTATTCACTTTTTGCAGGGTTGGATACAAAAGCCAGGACTGTGTGTGCAGCTAGGGAGTGTGCACCACTGAGACACACCCCTGCTCTTTAGAATAAAGATATCTAAGAACACATACCATGCTGCTCTCATGAGGCATCTTACGAGATCTCCCAAAAGGGAAGCTTCCTCAACTCCAGCCAAGAGATGCCCGAGAAAGCTTAGGCAGAAAGATGGACTGGCAGCAATATGATCTAGTTAACTGAATATCTAAGGCTAAAATAGAGGAAAGCGTGAGAGCAGAAGGATAGTCCGTGTTCATTTGTGTGTTAGAGAGTTTGACTAAAGGAAAGAATTAAACCTGAAAAGGTACATAAAAAGGAAAGAAAAGGAGAAGAAAAAAACTGTATTCAAAGTGAGACACTGTACTTGTGACCATCAAGGACAATGATAAAACACTATGAAATAGAAAACGGCACAGAAGCATGAAGGAGTTTAAAAAGGTGTAAGTACCAAAGAATGACTGAAGCAAAACACGAACATATGTGAATGACGAGAGGGCAATAGGGAGAGGAGAAAACAACAAGCTTGCAGGCAGACCCCTGCAGCCCAATGAAACATCAGAGCTGCCGGGAGGCCAAACACAGCCTTATGGATAAAGAGAATAATTCAACTGACCTCTGAAAAGAAAATTGATTCCTGTCCAAAAAATAAAGCTGATTTGGGCAGGTACAGGACCTGGCTAAAAGCAAAGAGTCCAGAAAGCCTAGAATGATAAGGAAAGGCTAAGGTGGTAGATTGACAGCTAGAAGCCAGCAGCTGGGACTGAGCATGAGGATACTATGGGCAAGGACACATCCCCACGCCAGAAGCACTGGTCACCTGTGTGAGAAACATAACAGTAGAAGAGGAGTGGCCATAAATGGGCCAGGAGCAAGATGTCAGCCATGTGACTAGTGAGATGGATCTTATTTGATAGTTTAAGACTTACTCCTCTAAACAAGGAATATAACTTCTTCCCTGGCATGTGTTGGAAACCCACAAGATTTCCTTATTTGCTTCTTGAGTTTCAAGGAAAGCATCAACAGAGTCCACTGAGACAATGGCCAACAGTCTTATCCAATCAGAATGTGGAGGAGTTGGGGACCAAGGGCAAAACCATACAACAAATGAGCTTGGAAGTTTTATTTTCCTTTGTGTGTGTGCATACATGTATGATGTGTGTGAGTGTGGCTGTGTCACGGTGGAAGTGTGGCAGTCAAAGAACAATCTTGAGTGTTAGCCCTCACACTCCACCTAGTTTGAGACAGGGTCTGTTGTCCTCTCCTGCATATATACCAGGTTAACTAGCTCTGGAGTTTCCAGGGCTACTCCTGGTACCACTTCCCATCTTGCCCTAGGAACTCCATGATTTCAGATGCACCACTGACATAGATTCTAGGAATATGAACTCAGCTTCTCACATTTGTATGGTAAACAATTCACACACTGAGCCAACACTCTAGTTCTCAGCTTGGAATTAAAAAAAAAAGTCTTTCATTAACTCACTCTTAGGTGAAAGAAGTCATGAAAATCAAAACCACAGCATTTTATTTTAAATTCTGATGGTAAGGAAGTCATGAAAAGCATTAATAAGAGAACAGTCTGCAGCTTTAAATGTCTGTATCACTATCAACAACAATAAATGCAAAATCTAAAGAACAATAAAAGCAAAATAAAGCATCAAGTAGCAATCAATAAAAATAAAAACGGGAATTAATGCACTAGAAAATAGAAAAAGAGCAGAATTCATTAATAATCAAAAACTGTGGGCTGTCCCATCCCAGAAATTCACAATATATAAGCAACTAGCTGACTTGATCAAGATGTGGGAGGAGAAAACAGTAATACAGAAAAGAAAGAAGAGGGGGAGGGTAAGGGAGGGAGGAAGAGAGAGAGAGAGTGGGTAGAGAGGGAGGGCGGGATTGCAAGTGTACAGAAAACAGTCTCCAAAGAATATAACAATTGGTAACGATCATAAAGTATTACTTATGAAACTAAATTTAAAACCTAACATAAAACAGAAAGTAGAAGTCTTCAACCCCCCCTTTTAGAAACAGAAGGTTTAAACAAAATAATTTCTAAGGACGTCACCAAGTTACAGAGCTCCTGACCCAGAGGAGAAGGAGCCTACCAGGCAACTTCTGCAAGCTCAAGGGGTAGACATTCTTAATGCTGAAGATAAAAGACTTCTGAGTCTAAAAGGAGGAGAAAACTCCTATTTTCACAAAGCATGAACACAGACCTGGTAAAGACAGTAGGAAACAGTGCATTCGACTTCACAGGAGTGCTGAAAATTGTGCCCAGAGAGACTAGCTCCCACTCAGGATTCAAAACAAAAAACACTTGCCTTCCTCCCAGATGGCCAGACAGGGAAATAGGCACTTGTTTGTTGTAAGGTAACTGGTACAGTCCACAAGAAAGCGGGCACCACTGACCCATGAATTCAGGGTTTAGAGGCAGCTCCACATCTTTGCATCTACCTTGGATTTCCCCTGGTCACACACACATTGGCTTGCAGGGTAGCAGTTGTTCTCTGTACCACTGCTTCTACTTGTAAAATGATGCTAACATCCTCAGCCAAAATCAGGAACTGAGACCCTTCCTGAGAACTGTAGATTGGGGGAAAGTACCATTGCAACATGGTTGGGCCTGAGCTATGTGCAACCTGTGACTGCTCTTGACCCTCGCAGTCAACAGAACAGCAAGTTCCCAGGTCTACTCTCTGGCCCATGATAAGTTTGTCAAGCTATGAGGTGTGGCAAGAGCTGAAATAGCCACACAGACAAGTATTGAGCATCACAGCTATAAAAGGCTTAAGGAGGGACTGGTAAGATGGCTCAGGTGATAAAATGCAGCGAGGCTGAGTTTGGAACCCCGTACCCACATAAAAACCAAGTGAGATGCTGCGCACCCTCAATCCTAGTGTTGGGGATGTGGAGATCAGAGAATCCCACGGGTTCACTGGCCAGCCGGTCTAGCCAACTCAATGAGCTCCAGAGTCAGAGAAAGACCCTATCTAGATGATCAAAACAAAAGGAGTCTGAGGACGCTTTCTGATGTCAGTCTTTGGTGTACACACACACACACACACACACACACACACACACACACGACATACATGCATGTAAATATGTACATACTCACATGTACATTTACCTACATACATACAATGCACATATAAACAGAGACATACACATATACCACATGCATGCACACACAGGTACATCTAAGGCATATATGACCATGCACACACACACCAGCCCCAATACTTTTCAGGAGGATCACTAATACTAGCTGGATTCACTGTTAGGGGAAATGCAAAGGGCAGGGCAGTAGATGTAACAGGTAAGAAGAAATGAATATAACTGTTGGTCCCTTCTCATAAAGAATGTCTGAGTGACAAAACCAGAAACTAATGACCGTGACTGGGGCAGGTGGGTTGTCAATGAGCGACAGTTGTCTGAGTGTCAGTTCTTGAACAGCTTTGAATTTGAGATCCTTGCTAGGATCAGGCCCACTTAGCTTCCCTAGCATTGAATACAGGACCACTTAAGACCAACGGTATTCCAGTTAAATAATGTAGGAACATGGAAGGGGAACACTGGACTAAGAAATCTAGAAATAAAAATTTGACTGTGTAGACAGATTACAAAGATTAGAAACAAACAAACAAAAAAACACAAGCAAACACCAGACTCTTGTTTGGGGTTCTTTCCTAGGGCTGTGGGTTCACACTGCTGCAGAGATTCTTGGATGTGCGGATGAGCAAGCGCAGTGAAGGTCATTCTGTGTGTTCTTCACGGGGTAGGGGGAAGCTGTAACCAGAACAAGAGAATGTCCTCACCTTGAAATAGTGCCAGTACAAACAGGCCCTCTCCGTAAGTTCACGGTCTCGGTATTGTGATGAAGACACATTGAAGACATATCATATTAAATTCCTTTCACAGCGTTCAAAGATAGCAAAATCATGGAGGATAAGACAGATTAAAAAAAAGATCAAATGGGCAGACCCTTGCTGGTTTCCCTGGCTCCTGGGAAAGACAGATGGAAAGAAAATTACTGGCCCAGCTGAGGAGTTTCCAGAAAGGACTTGGGGTTAGGGAGCAGTAGGGATCAATATCAAATTGACCAATTTTGAAAACACTGTCTATATAGCTGGAGCCGTGAGTGACTGTGGGGAGGAGAAGGCCTGTAGATGATAAGTGGGTGGCAGGGAAACAGTGGGTAAGTTGGGGTGATTTCTACACAAAGGTAACTACTCCTCTTGTTTTCATTTATAAAATTACTTTTAAGTGAAATCTCCCCCAAAGAGTGTGCTGTCCTGACCTCTTGAATGCCCATCGTTGCTAGTGCTGGGCTTCCCGTCATCACTACCTCTCTAAAGACAGTGTTTTCCTTCCCACTCTTCTGCTTTCTAAGATTTCTCTTCGACTTTGGCTTTCAGTAATTTTCTTCCTGCTTTGGGGCAGGGAAAAAGTCTTCACTGTGCAACATAAAATCTATTTGGTTTGCAACCTCCTGTTAACGATCGAGCTATGTCCTTTAAAATACACGTGTCAACCCTATCTTTTAACGCGTCTCTCTGTATTTGTGGGTGGCTCTTTGAAGAAGATTGCGGAGGCTGAATAAGGTCCAAGTGTGAAACCCCGATCAAGTTTAACCCATGACCTGGATCCTTAAAAGGAGAATCAGCAGGTATTCTCAGGTTTGACCCTGGGCTTCCGGGCTCTAGAACAATTGGAACTGCCTGTTTATGACAGCCAGTCTGGGTTAATTTGTTTTATTACCTGAAGTTGACAGATACATCATAAATGATTGGCGTTTGTCAGCTGCTGCCTCTGCTGTCTCCCCTCTTTGCCACATTTGGCATAGTCTCCACCACTGCCCCCTCCCCAGATCTCTCCACTCAATCACTATTACTTCTGCAGGTACTCCTGTGGACATTTCCGTGTAAATTATCATAATTCCTTCATCTTTCATTCCAATGGGCCTAACATCCCATTAAACTCATTTGTTAAATTATTAATTCAATTCATGGTAATTTTAGCTCTAGAATTCCTATTTACGGTCTTTAAGGAATTCTAAGTGTCTGATAAAAGTCTTATCCATTTTGCTGGGTCTTCAGTCACATGAATCATAGCTATTTTCAACTTCATGTTTCTGGTTATTCGGTCTTCATTCTTAGCGTCCTTGTGTTATTTATTTTACCCTTGCTGCCTCGCAGATAAGAAGATATTTCACAGCTTCTGTGCTTTGTCATTTCGTAGGGGACAGAGGCTTTGTGTGGCAGGCACCAAAAGAGCCGCTGGGTCACATGACCTGTGAGACTGACAAAAATTAAGAGGAGGGAGTGGGGGATGAGAGTAAAGCAAGGAACCTAGGCTGGTCAATTTGATTCATCTAGAAGTACATGCTTAGGTTACTTGAAGTCCTAACACTTGCCTCAGAGGCTGCAGTGAGAGAACTCACTGTGCAAATGATCAGAACAGCTTCTGGTGTGCATACCTCTGGGCATTTGTTGGCTTTGACTCAAAGACCGATGCTGCCAATGGCCTGGTCTCACTCATAGACAACTGTCAAGATGGCACTCAGGATGCATTATGAGGGTACTCAAACCCCTCTGGGAGGAAGCAGCAATTGTGACAATAAAACCAAAGTCCCTCTGTTCTCAGACAGGGCAAGCTCAACAGATGACCCTGAAGTCTCACCCTTTGGTACCAACATATGAGGAGTGCCATAGAGAAAATGGGGAGCTAGGTACTTGTAGAAGAGAGTCCTAGCAGACAAGGAAAAGGTGAAAGCATTGTCAGAAAGTTATTCAAAGGTCTTGAAGGTGCACTGTGTCCAATACAGTACAGATAATAACATATATTTATTGAATGAAAGAGCAAATGAGATAGATGGTGAGTACATGAAGGGTTGAATGATGAATGGATGTATGCATGAATGGATGATAGGTTAATAAATGAATAGATGGGTGATAAATGAGTGAGTGGGTAGGTGGGAGAATGGAAGGATGGATGATGTATTCATGGTTGGAAAGATTATGGGTTGATAGGTGATAAGTGGATGAATCAGTGGATGGATGGATGGATGGATGGGTGTGTATATGGACAGATGGATGATGATGAAGGGTAGGTGGATATATAGACAGATAATTAATAGGTGGATGGAAAATGGGTGGATAGATGGATAGGTGGGTGGGAGGATGTTGGATGAATAGGTAGATGAATAGAATGACGAGTGGATGGATGGATGATGGGTGGAGACATGATAGATGGAATGGTGGGTAGAGGGAAGAATGGATAGGAATTTCATGTTTTCTGTAGACATCTATCAAATGCAATGAATGGGCATTGCCTTTGAGATGCCAGCATTGTTAAAAGAGTGACCACCTCTTGTCTGCAAATCACGGGGACTTAATCAAGCAACAGAATAGATCTGGGAAAGGTCCATATGTGATAGAAAAGCAATAAGAATTAACTGTCTCCCAGTCCCTGAATTCCCAATGCAAGTGACAGCTACCACAAGCAGAGGAAGATAAGGTCTTGCTAGTCTCTGTTGAAGAACCAGAAATGGCTTACAATCCTCACACGTGTTTGGAGGGAGAAGTCAGTGGTGACTGAGCTCCAAGTACCTGTGTGGTACAAGGGCTTCCTGTCATGCCTAGAGGCAGGACATAGGGGGGCAATATTCCTCATCTGCTCAAAGCTGACCTGTGTTGAAATTGAGTCTCTTCATGCCTATTTGGAAGTACATGATTGAGAAAAGCAATTTCAGCGGTATTTATGGGTGTCAGCGCTCTGAGTTACGGCCATCCTTCATCTCAGAAATAGCTTTGCACCATTTACTGACAAGCTGCAGATTGACAGGGACGCTTCACTTTTCTCCCAAGCCCCTCTGTTGGGAGTCACTCTGCTCTTTGTGGATTCTAGGACTCGAAGGTTGAATTTCAAGCACGTAGCTAACATTCTTCTGGTGTGGCTCTGCCTCCAGCCTCCCACGCAGGCAGATTTACACACATTTTACAGGAAAGAAAACATGCCAAAGAGATGCAAACTGATTTACATAGATAATTGATGAGCACTGGGAAAATGCAAAGCTAGAATAAAGACACAGAGCACCTCCAAGCTGGTGAGATAAACCTCATTTCATGGGAATTCCTTCTACATAGAGGACTATGTTTCTCAGGAACTGTGTGGATACCCTGGGCGCAGAGATGAGCATGAATCCGCATGCAGAGAAGTGCTCTCTGTGGCAATGGGGTGTCTCCCCAGGGCCCGGACAACGGCCTTGTGACTTGGATGTACCAGTGCAGATTGGGAAAAGGTCACCAGAAGACTTCTGACTAAAACCTCTCTATCTCTCCTGGATAATAATTGTAGCCACACACAGAGGGAGTGGGGTGACAACATCATAAATGTCCTCCTTATGGCTCTGGAGGCAGGTGTATAAAGCAAGTAGGCAGAGTTCTTGCTAGAGACCCTCAGGAGGACATCTCCAGGCCTTGCCCAGTTCCTGGTGGCTCCTTGGCTAGACCATCACTCTAGTCTCTGCTTCAGTCCTCATGTTGATCTTCCTGTGTGGCTTTCTCTCTCCTTATTGTGCGTGACTTTGCCTAATTTCATCACCAGAGGTCCTTTTGGAAGTCGGGTTATACACATGATTTGGGAATATGGTGCTGCCATCACTCTTTCGAGGCTAGCTCACAAGACAGTGTGATGCTTACAGATTTTATGCTTCAAGCCTGGCCATAGCACAGAGCTGTGCTTTTTCTCCAGCTTGGAAGGATCTGTGCTTCTTGGTTCCTTGGCTTCTTGGTAAGAGACTTGTGTGTCCATCCATATCCACAGATGTGCTTGGGTAGAGCCTTCAGGGAACCTGCCCCTCTGAATTCTGGAGTGGCCATTGGCATGGGAAGGGATGGGCATCAACTGAAAGAACTGGCAGATGGAGAGAGGAGCCTGTGCATTAAGGACTGCAGGGAAGGTGACAGATGAGTGGCTGGACTTCCCTATCCTTGGTATAAAACCAAGGTATCCTCTGCCCTTAGGGATAAAAATACCTACAAAAATCCGGCCCACCACCCATTGTCTAATTATGGTTCTACTGGGACACTGATGCTGTTCCTCTAGGTTGTGTATGGCTAATTCCGCAGTAAGAGACAATGCAGTCACCTACCAAGGAACATAGGATCCTGCAGAAATGCATTCGGGGACACTCCATTGCAGACCACTCCTACACAGGCAGGAAGCCTGCAGCTCTGGCTACTTGAACCTGGTTGGCCCCATGTTGTTTTCCTGTCCTAGAGTTCTGCCTCACCGAAGCTCCAGTGTTGGACTAGAATAGACTTCCTTTGCCTCATTATTCTCTGGGCAATCTGGTATAATCGTGGGCTGCACAGTTTTATGCAGTGAGTCATTTAGACAGTTGAAAGGACAGAAGTCCAAACCTCATGGTTTGGAGCCACACACTCTGTCATTTTAAATAGGAAGGTCTTGAGCATCTGAGGAGCTGGGTTTTCAAAGGGAACCATGAGACAAACCTCTGTATCACCAATGGGCAACCTACTTGGCGCTTCTTCCAAGGAGCCCTGCGGATATTTTTCTGAGACTCTCCCAAGTAGAAGACTGCCACATAATGCCTCTGTGGGTGAATGACCTCAAAGCAAAGGCAGAGTGCCATGTGCCAGAAGCAGGATGGGTCCTCCTAGAGGTGGGAGAGGAGTGAAGAGCAGGGTCCAGATTAAATCCAGAGGGGAAGTCTGAGGGGGAGGTCGTGGTAGAGACTCCAGGGAAGACAAGGCACATGAAGAATTATGGGGACTTGACAATGGGCTGCTCCCACATAGCTGCTGTCCCCTTTCCCTGTCCTCCCATTCTGGCTAGTCCCAGGGCAACAGAAGAGATAAGCCCTAACTAAATATGCACTAATTTTTCTTAAAGGAAAATGACAGGGCTACAGAGTCCTTTAGCCAACTTGACTGTGTTATTTGTTCTCTCTGCACCTGGTGTGACTGGGCTTATTTCCATTCTCAGGTGTGCAAGGGGGGAGACCATTGTATTCTACTGACTCACGGCCAATTGTAGAGCCGTCTCAAACCAGCAACCCGGTGTGCAAGGTCTGCCTCTGCAGGGCAGGCATCCTGAGTCACAGCTGGGCCAGGGCAATCTGTTCTAGTGGCCTTGGTCCAGCTGTTGCCGCTCTCAGCCTAGTTCAGTTTCAGGATGCTGGGAGACCTTCAGCGCCATTCACAGACAAGGGAGAAAGCTGTGTGCTGCTCCATGGAGAGTTGACAGGGAAGCAGAGACTGGATCTTGAGCCTTGCAGGACTGTGTGGTTTCTTGCTGAGCGAATTCAAGCCTTTTGTAGAGCTGCCACGGCCTTTAGAAAAATAGCCCTCCTGTGGGTGAACCAGCAAGCTTCCATCTGCAGAGAAGAGCTATTGTTCTGGTGCCAAACCCAAGTAGCAAGAGAGCTATGCTTACCATCTGAGCTGGTGGAGGCATTCATGGGTTTCTGGGTAAGGCCGCTACCCCAACGGGCAGGGTGGGACAGAGATGCTCCAAAGCAAATGACAAGAATTTACCATTGTAAAAACAATGCTCTGAGGGAGAAGAAAGAAGAAAAACAAAACGCTTTAATAAAACACCAAAGTAAACACACTTGGCTGTTAAATAAAAAACCAAACTTGGCTGTTGAGATCTTGCCTCAAAAACTGTTTCCATCTAGTTGAATAAACACACTGAGTCTTTACCACGTTGCTAAGAGCCCCTCAGCTGCAGAATTACGACCCCAGTTTGGTCTTGCATCTGGGAACGACTGTCCCTTCAAAGCAGTCAGTCAGTTCTTGCGCATGCAGCATCAGATGAGAGGGTGAGGAGGGGTGCTAATTAACCCTCCTCTGCTCAGCTTGCTGGGAGGGGCTCAGCTGCAGCAAGGGGCCACCTCTGTTCTTGTTAAAGGATTGCTTGCTGTTCTTCAAATCTTTAAAGGCCATGAACATAAGGCTGAGTCATTCCATCTTGAAGGATTAGAGAGCCTTGTCTTTGTTATCAGCTAATTATCATTCTGTGGATTGTGTGGAATTAGTCACCTTCTGCCATGACCTTCACTTTTAGCCTCAGCACTGAAGCAGGAGTCTCTGCAGCTCCGAAGCAGTTCTTCCTGTCAAGGAGGGGAAGATGTCGCACCCCTGAAGCCACCATGCCAGCCTGAGGAACTCCAGAACCCACATAGAGCCAGGAGCAGGAGCATACAGCTGCGATCTCAGAACCCCTATAGGGAAATGGAAGAGGGCACAAGAAACTCTCTGGAGATCACAGGTCGCCTAGCCTGGAGCATGCAGCCAGAAAGACAAAGAGACTGTCTCAAGCAGGGTGGAAGGTGGGAGATTGCCCTCTGACCTCTACATGTGGGGTATGGTATGTATGCAGCCAAACTTGAAAATTATAAATATCCTCCTCCCCTGGGGAAAGGGGGAGCAGGAAGAAGCTCTGCTTATGTTACATTCTATGAGTTATGAAAATACTGTCACAGCATTGTAGCTCCTCATCTTGTTTCTTCACTACAATGACAGCTTCTTCTTTCCCCAAATCACCCGTAATTGGAATTACAGGACACCGTCCCTCGGAGCAACAAATTTTTCACTGAAAAATTAACACTAGGTCTGTCTTTTCAAACTCAATACTTGATTTCTTTTTAGCACTGAATAATAGTCCATTTAATGGATATGCTCCAGCTTGTGTCTTCACCCAGTAAAGGGCATCTTGATCACTTTCGATTTTTGATGGTGATGAATAAATCTGTTACAAACATCTCCCCTGTTGACTTTTGTGTGGCTATGAATTTTCCAAATCAGTTTGGTAAATGCAGCACAATTTCTGAATTAATCGGTGAGATAGTAAGCTTCCCAGAAACCGCCAAAGGACCTTCTGGAGTGGCTGTGCTCTGCTGCTGTCCGACATTCCCACCACTACTCCATTGTCATCTGCTAGGTGCTGGGTGCCGAAGAGTCGCATCAGAAGGGCCGGTGCATCATCCTGGTCTTTCCCTGGTGTGTGCTTGGTTTGCGTGTATGTGCGTGTTCCGCTGAGCCATCTCCTCCTCATCTCCAATAGCTCACTGTTTAATTTTCACTTTCATAGCGCAGACCTGAAGATGTTTCACATGTTCACGTGTGTTCCACCTTTAGCATGTGTCTGTTCAGATCTTTGGTCTTTTTTGTTTTGTTTTGTTTTATGACTGGGTATGTGCTCTTGTACTCTTCACTTTATAAGACTCTTCTTTATATTATATAAAAGCCAAGTTGTATATTTTTTCCAAATATTTCCACCTCCTTATTAACATGTTTTGTAGAGAAAAAGGGGTCTATCTTTTTAACTTTAACAAACTAATCTATGAGATTTTAGTACATTACATTTTCAGTATTAGGTCTTAATACTCACAAACAAACCCCCATCACAAAAAAAAATCCAGTATTTCCTTCTGAAAATTTTATATTTATGTCTTCTGTATTTAAGTATATTGTTTGTTTTTGTAAAAGCTCTGAGATCTGTGTAGATTCATTTCCAGTTTGCATATAAATTTCCAACATCTTCCCATTATTGGCTTAGTGAACCATTCATTCTTCTATCAAGTGGGCCTTGCTCCTTTGTCAAAGAGTTGTATGTATCTCTATTGTGTTCTGGGCTATTGTAATGGCTATTCTTGGTCATCAACTTGACACACCAAGTCAGTATGTAGCATTCTCATGGTTACTACCTCTGCCCCTGCTTAAGTCACTGACTTGACTTCCTCCAGTGATGAACTGTGACCTGGGAGTGTAAGATAAAATAAAACCTGTCCTCTCCACATGGCTTTAGGTTATGGTGTTTATCAACAAAAGCATACTAGGTCAGTTTTTTAGAGCATTCCCTAGACGCACGTACCTGTCTTTCCTTTAGCTGCGTGCTGTCTTCGCTGCTGTGGGCTTGTAACTCGTCTTGAGCTTGGATGGCTGTGGTGCTCTGAATGTTGCTCTCTTGTCTCACAATCACATGTGTCATTACTGATTTTTTTGTCCCCATAAATTCGAGAATTAGTTTGTCCATAAGCACAAAATAACTTGATAGAATCATTTTAGCATTGCACTGAATTTGCAGATCAAGTTGGAAACTGGCATGTTTAGGTACCACATTTTGTAATCTCTCCACAGAGAGTCTACATTTCTTTAATCTCCTTCGTCTTCCTGCATCAAAGTTTTATGGCTTTTTTTTTATACAGGAAGCCGGTGTCTATTCTGTTAGATTTATACCAAATATATCATTTTTAGAGATAGGAAATTTTCTTCTGTGCATGACTTTCTGTCTTTAATTTTGAGTTTCAGGCATTCATTGATAGTACGGTGAAAAGAAATGGATTTTGTAGATTAACTTTGTGTATTATGTGTTTGCTATACTTGCTCACTAATTTCAAGAACAAAGTTGTCTATTTGTTCATACTTTTACATAGGCAGTTGCATCATGTCACTTCTACACAAAGGCAATTGTATTTTTTCCTTCTCAATTGTGTATTTTAATTTTCTGCCTTGTACTAGTTAGAATTTCAAGTGTGATTCTCAGTAGGAGAGAAGACAGCCTAGTTGTGTTTCCAGGCTCCAATACCCCACTCCAAAATAAGAAACAGCTAACATTTTGCATTTGTCAGTCACTAAGCCTATCTTTAAACTGAATGAGGTTTCTGTTGTTGTCCTTGCCAGCTATGGGATTCTGCCAGATGGTTCTGTTGTATTAATTAATATGATCATGTGCTCTTTCTTCTTTAGCCAGGCTCACGACTTTATCACATCCATTAACTTCCAAACAGTGAACAAGCTTCCTGTTTGGAACAAATCTCACTTGACCAAGGCATATAGTTCTTTTCATTCATTGTTGGATTTTACTTGCTATTGTTTTGTGGATAAATCTTGCAGTTTTACTTATGAAAGATATTTTACCGTAATTTTCATTTATTGAAACATATTTTTTTTCTGGCTTGAGTCAATAGGATAAAATTGTCTTTACAGGGTGAAGTTGCAAGGTCTCCCTCTCTGCTTCTGTTTTGGAGAAGAGAGTGTGAAGAATTGATTTAACCCCTTGAGTTCTGGGAGAATTTACCCATGAAACCATCTGGGCCTAGTGCTTTCTATTTATAAAGCAGCCTTAAATGATTTTGATCTATTAGGATAATCAAGTTCTCTCTTAATCTTTGTGGTGTCAGTCAAGGGATTTATCAGTTTCGTCTATGTAATCACAAAGAAGACAGAGAACCATGTGTCGTCTTCTTAACTTTCTAACCTTGTGGACTCTGTAGTAACATCTCTTTTCGGCCTAAAGCTTCCAGTTTGTGTCTTCTCTCTTGTTTTCTTGGTTAGATGGGCTAAGGGTTTAGAATTTCTTTGATGTGTTCAAACAGCCAGCACTTGATTTTCTCGGTCGAATTCCTGATGTCATTGATTTCTGTTCTAACTGATTGCTTCTTTTCTTCTTCCTGCATCAGGCTTGGTTTCCTGTCTTCCCACATCCTCAGGCAGAAGTGTAGTGCCATGACTGCAAAGTTTATTCCTTTCCAGGGCTCACTGCATGGTGTTTATTTCCCTCCAGGCATGGATTTTGATGCATCCTGCAATTTTAAAATTTATATTTCAACTTTAATTTAGTTCAACATATTTCACAGACTTCTGAAAACAATTTATTTGATCCAGTATTATTTAGAATAATATTATTTAATATGAAAATATTTTGTCTTTTAAAAATCTTTCTATTAGTAATTTCTAATTTAATCCTACTGTGATCTAAAAACAGACCTTTATGTCTTCTGTCGTCTTAAACTGGTGGTTGGTTTTGTGATTCAGGATATGTTTCAAACTGATGAAGATTCCACACACATCCCAAATTATGCCATTTTTGAATGGCCGACATACTCAATAATGTCAACTAAACCAAACTAATTAATAGTTGATGACACATTAATCATATGCCAATATACCCGCTGGCTGATCTATCATTTCCAGGAAAAGATAAGTATCTCCAAATTTTCACTAGATGGATTTATACATTCTGTGAAGTCAGTCTCTTGGTTTTCCCATCACATGTCCTGATGGTCTGGTAAATATGAGCACATCAAAAACCTCTCTTTCTTGAATAAACCCCTTTATTCTATGCAGTTTCCCTTTTTAGATAAAAATAAATCACCACATCTGAAGCAAATGCAGTGCTCCGATTCGTATTGCAGAGATGAAGATGGACTTGGAGCCTTGTGCACGTTAGAAAAAAGCCCTAGGGGAACCACCTCCAACCCCATTTTTCTTTTTGTATGAATTATCAAATGTTATATCTTGGTTGTAAACTGTCCCCCACAAGCTCATATGTTAGAGTACTTAGTCCCCAACTGGTGGTGCTGTATAGAGATTTGTGGCACTGTGGAGAATTTGGGCTAGCTAGGAGAAGTGAGTCATTGGGGGAAGGCCTTGAAGGTGATGCCCCTGCTTTATCCTGCTCTCGACTTTCTGCTTTGGCATAATGTGAGTAAGGTATATGCTCCTGCTACCATGGATTGATTTGTTTTAGCTGACAAACCTTCTCCACCGTGGGTCAAGATCAATCCTTCCCACCGTGAGTTGTTCTGGCAGGTATTTTGTCTCAGCTATCAGACAATTAACACAACAAGATGTAGTTTAGTTTCCTGCATCTCATTACATCTGACCTGTCTATTATCTAGGCTAAAGTTGGTTTCTTGCAGACAGTGCTTCATTGAGTCTTCCTTTTGAATCAGCCTGAGAATCTCCATCTTTTGATCAGTTATGTAAACCACAAACACACTGATTGAAATTGTGTACCAGTATCTCGGGCGTGTATAGCTATTTTCTAATGGCTTCCCCCCCTCCCTTTCAGTTTCTCTAGAAATTCTTTATTAAATGGAGCCTGTGCCTTTCGCCTATGAGTGTAATCACTGTTATACTGGAGCTCTGTTGATTTTGAAGAGGAAGCGTTCCACAGTCTTACAATCAAATCTGAGTCTTCACTGGACCCGTGTCTCTGGGCTCACCAACTCAGTTGGGTTAAGCTTCTGTCTGAATTCAATCATTATCTGGATGCATCTGCAGGTCAGGCTGGCATAACCAAGTGACTGAGGCTGATGATACAGTTTTACTGGATGAAGATTTTATTTTTGCTTCCCACCCCTACGTGAGATTTGGGGGCTGGGGAAGGGTAGTTAGCTTCCCAACAAGTGAAGTTAGACTCTAGCAATGGTCTTTTCTCCTGGAAAGCAGCAATTCTTTTCCATGGAGAACATGTGGGCTTTTTTTCTTTTGGTCACCCTTCCCTACCTGGCAGAGCAGAAGGGTTCTCTCTTACCTCTTGCCAATCTTACCTCTTGATTCCCTTGCCACTGTAGCCATTTGACCTTTCTATTCTTACTAGAGCAGCCAGTCAGTTGCTTACCATGTGTGTCACCTGACTAGGATGTGGCATAAGAATTCTCTGCTCTTGACATTATGGTCCTAGCTGTGACTCCTTGGATCTTGGGCATCAGCTGAGCCTGTAGCTCTGGACCAAGAAAGGTCTGAGAAAAGTCAAGGTTTTCCCATTTGTTTTGCTTGTTCTTGCTGTTGTGATGAGGCAGCAACTTCCAATCTCTTCCTATATTACAGGTTAAAACTGAAGTTCTTATCTCCCTGTTTTAATTATTTCCATGGAAAAGCACCATTTCCCAGTAGTCCTGAGCATCAGCTGCTTTTCACTGTTGGTCTGAGCTTCTGATTGCATTGAGCCATTGCCCGCACACCTCTGCAGATCTAGCCCATGAATAGAAGTGATGGGGTTGATGGTTCAGTTCTACTGGGTTGTCTCAGGCAGGTTGCATTCCCTCCATTACCTGAAGAAGCAGTTTAGAAGATATTAAGTAAATTGGTATTTAGCAATTGGAAGATAATTGAACCTCGACTACACTAGGAACTAATTAGAATCTCATACAAATTGACAGCCAAGCAAGAGTCTCTGAAGCAGTACCTGTGGCAGGGTACACTAGAGGATCCTAGGTAATGCAATTTGCACAGCTGACCCACTTATTCTAGAAATATGGCTCAATTGCAAGTAGCTCTCTGTAGCCAGAGAAGATGGTAAACTCTGTCTTCCTTACTACAACCCAAGACAAAGCAGCAGAAATGTCCTACTGCATGATCCTTTGTGCACCTAAAGCTCTTTGTGTACATAAAGAAAGTTACTATCTTGGGTGTGACTTTGAGAAAAGAACAAGCTGATAAGGAGGCAGCATGTGAGCACTGCTGTGCCACTGGCTCCATCCCTGTGCCCTGATCTGTACCTGGATTTGGGACATCAGAGCCCTTTGGGCATACACTGTCTGAACCTCTCACAGCAGTGTTCGCCTGCATCTTCCCTTCTCTCCCAGAGTTTGTCTATCCAGGATCCAACCATTCATTCATCCTGCTGTGTCTCTACTGAGAGTAGTGAAACTTCCCAGCCACGTATTCACCCAGCTGTGGCTCTACTGAGAGTGGTGAGGCTCCCCAGCCATTCATTCATCCA
This sequence comes from Bramus lutescens, assembly GCA_001685075.1. NCBI lineage: Eukaryota > Metazoa > Chordata > Mammalia > Rodentia > Cricetidae > Bramus > Bramus lutescens. The sequence continues at coordinate 74,858 of LOEQ01004152.1, read as the reverse complement.
GCTGTGGCTCTACTGAGAGTGGTGAGGCTCCCCAGCCATTCATTCATCCAGCTGTGTCTCTACTGAGAGTGGTGAAACTTCCCAGCCACTTATTCACCCAGCTGTGGCTCTACTGAGAGTGGTGAGGCTCCCCAGCCATTCATTCATCCAGTTGTGGCTCTACTGAGAGTGGTGAGGCTTCCCGAACTTTGCCTTGGGTCTTAACACTCAGTTTAAAAGTCTATGAACCAGAACTCCAGAGCATCCTCTGAAAGTGGGGAACAATGGAGCATGTCTGTCATAATGACTGCCCAATGGATACTTTGAGATTTTCCGAATTGGCTCTAAAGGGAAGGTGAAGCAGGAAGCAAGGTCAATATGCCCAAGAATGGGGAACATGCAATGAGCCATCAAGCTGAAAGATTATGAATCCACAGTGAGGGCAGATGTGTATATATACATGTGCCTGTGTGGGTCTCTGCATATGTGTTTCTGTATGTATATGAACATATGCCTGTGTATAAGTTTTGTTGTGCATGCATATACATGTGCATGCTCACATGGATGTGTACCTGAAGGTGCCTGTTTGCATGCATGTAAGGAGATGTGCATTTGTGAAATGTGTATTCTAGAGCCTCCAATACATTTGCCAGTGCGGATGCATTATGTGGATCAATGGGATGCATGTGCCCAGGCATGCACCTGTGTGTATTAATGTATGCATATTCTGTTTACGTGCATGTGTGTACATGTACATCAGCCTTTCATGAGTCTGTATATGTGTATGTGTATCTGTGTGCACATGTTTACCTTCATGGCTAGAGTCACCTGGGCTCACAATTAGTACAAATATAAGTGACAGAATCATCCTTACTGACTCAAGTATTCCAGCAGGGAGGAGTCTCCAGTATGGGGCCTTAGGCAACACTACTCAAATGTTGGATTCCTAGTATTGCAATGCTCTCTTACTGTTATCAGGGCTAGAGAATCAAAACAAGGCCCAGCTCATTCCCTTAAGGTTCTCAAGGGGAGGTCAACAGTTCTCTCTCCACAAACTGACAGTTCAGGGTATCAAATGTTTATAGGTTTTCTTGTTGGTTCACTCATGAAGAAAGCTATCTTCTCAAGCAACTAGGTGTCTTTCAACAAACATGAATCTCCTTCTCCGCCCAGCACAGCTCTGGCTAAGATGTCTCTTGTTCTACCCTAGGGATCCAGGTGGCTGTTGGAAGTCCCTTAGGTGAATGTCTTCTGCAGAAAGTCCAGTGTCTGTGTTGCTCATTGGTCTGCATACTGCATGGGGCTGCAGCAGGAAGTGGTACAGGAGTGGGGCCTTGAAGCCACACTATATGTCACCTTCCAGCTCAGTCTGTGGAACCACTCACAGGAGACTCTGAAGTCAAACTATGGAGCCCCTTAGTGTGGCTTATGGAAGAGTCACGGGAATGAGACCCTGCAGTCATGCTCTGTAAAACGCGTGGCTTCAGTCTGTGTAGTCAGCCCAGCTTTCTGTACCACCTGAGAGTGCAAACAGTGGTCCAGGAGAATTTCTAAGCAGATTCAACTTCATTAAAGACCTCTTGAACTGGAGGAATAGTTGCTTCTGCAGCAAAGCTTGTGCTTAGCACTTATGAGGCCCTGGCTAGAACCCTGGGGAAAAGAAGAAAACGTCAGTTGCTAGGACATTTCTTCAGCTACACATGGAAGATAGTTTGTAAAGCCCTACTTTGTGACCCTGGGTGGGAGCAACACACACCTTGTTAGTCCACCAGGCTGGTAGAACCTACCCATCACTTGGAGCCAATGTGTAACACCCCCTCTAGGCTCCCGGGTTAGAACACTTGGTTCTCCAGCTTCTGATACTATTTGGGAAGGTTGTGGAACATTTAGAAGATGGAGCCTTGCTAAAGGAAATAGATCATCGAAGAAGGTTTTGTAGCCTGTTCCCACTTCCTGTTGTCTGTCTGCTTCCTGATTGCCAAGGCAATGTAACCAGCCAGCCTCCTGCTCCCATGACTTCATCACCATGATGGACTGTATCCTCTTAGAACTGTGAGCCCAGACGAGCCTTTCTCCCCCAAGTTGCTTTGGTCAGTGTGCTTCTTTCCATAGTGACAGAAAAAGTAAGTAGGACAAGGGTCCATGCCAAATAGAACATGACTCAAAATGATTCAGAGTCACCGGTGGGTGACAGCAGAGCACTGAGCCTCATGCAGGTCTTTGTGAGTGTAAGAGTGTGTAGTTGTCTGGGTTACAACTCCCTGGCGCTTCCTTCCTACAGTCAGACAGTAGGTCTGCCCTGCATTCTGTGTACCCCCAGGATAAAGTGATTAGCGTCCAAGGTGACACTAGATCCTTCCTGAGAACCAGCCACAACTCGAGTACCTGTTTATCTTTGAGAGTTCCTGAGAGACCCGTAAGGAGCAGGCACCTTGCTGAGCTCAGAAATAAAGCTACTTATGAAACAGACCTGGCCCCGAGACCCTTCTAGTTCAGAAAGACCATTATTAACTAAGCGCCAGAGATGGCAAGAACTAACTGGCAGTGTCATGCAAAAGACGAACAAGGAATCTTGGTCTCCAGAGGCTTGAGGCTCTAGGCATGTGTGATGCATATATGTGAGGGATATAGGAGCGTGTATGAGTGAACATAGACATTCATGTATGCAAGTAGGCATGGAAACAGGTGTATGTACATAATTGTATGTGCTTAGTATATGCAAAGCAAGTTTGTGTTTGTTCTCATACAGCTGTGTATGCATACGTATGTGAATGAGTACAATGATAAGCATATGCAGGCATGTGTGCAAGCATGCAGGTGTGTACCTGTGCAGGTATGAGATATGAAATTGTTTGTGCATGTGAGTTGCTGGAATGTGTGCACTGGGTGCTTGAGGAGAGTGGGCACTGGGAGTAGAGATGACGTCAGCCAGGAGGAGGAACTGATCAGATTGCTTGGCTGAACTCCAGGCAGAGCAGAAGCCCTCACAGGCCAGACAGGCCAGTCTAGAGGCCCTTGTAGCATATGTGGCCGTGGGAAAGGCATGTGAAGCAGACACAGGAGAATTGTGAAGACAAGCTAGAGACAGGATCCCCCTAGCAGGTCAAATATGTTAGGTACCTTTCTCTTTGCTGTGACTGACAGCCGGACAGGAAGTGGCTTGTAGGTAGAAGGGTCTATATTTTCTCAGAGTTTGAAGGTAAAATCCATCGGGGTGCAAAGACATGACTAAAGGAGCAGCTCCCAGTGGCAGTGACAGGAACATGGGGCTCCTTGCTGATGTCTGGGAGAGCCAAGAAGCAGAGATGGCTCGGATGTCGGCCCAATTTGTAAACGTTGGGATCCACTACACTTAAATCTACCTCCTCCAGCATGGCCTTATGTCCCAGAGACCCCCTCAACCTCCAGAAACAGTACTGGCCGGGGACCAAGTGTTCAAGCACGTGACAGTGGGGATACCACACTCAGACCAAGCAGAGGCTCCACTGAACTGTGAGCTCTAAACTCATGGCACCGCTCCATTGCAGTCGGCTCCAGCCGGGCATTATTGTGTGCCTCTTACTCATTGCAGAGCCTGAGTGGATTACAAGGGTAAATTCTTGTTAGGAAAACAGGCTGTGTGATGGTAACTAAACTATGAATATGTGGTTTAGGTTTGGAAATAATAGGGACTTTGACTTTACATTTCTATGTTTAAATAATTGTGTATAGATTAATTTGTGGCAATAGTCTAAAATCATACTTTTATTTTAACCATAGTTACTATTTCTTTTCTACTTTTCATCTACATGTGTACCCCACAAATGTAGGGTAATGCTAGTGAGCATATAGTTGTGAGACTGCTCTGATGTTTTACATAATTGTATAGGTTTTTGTGGTGTTTTTGGAAGTTCTTTAATGGATAATATGCATATATGTAAATATGTGTTCAAGACAATGAACATCAATATTATAAAAAAAAACGTAAGGTTAGCAATCCTCCCACACATCTGCAACCATTCAGTGTTGAAAGTACTTCTGTTCATGCATATTTACAAACTGGGCTCATTCTGTTCATACTGGTGTGCTGTATTTACATGTATATACACATAAATGTTCACCTCACTGTGTGAACATGCAAGATCAGTACAGTAATCGTGTAGTGGGTGAAACACAATCATTTCATGGTCTACCTTGTGGAGAGATTTTTTTAACTTTTCTTACTTTCTCCTCCCTCTTTCCCTTCCTCCATCACCTCTCTTCTCTCCCTTCCTCCTTCTTCCTTCCTTCTTCCTTCCTTCCCTTTTCCTACCTTTCTCCTTCCCTCACTCCTTCCTCCTTCCCTCTGGTTTTACTTTTGTCTACTGTAATCCTTTGTAAAGAATAATTGAGCAGTCTGTGTCTTGCATAATTGCCCAATTACTCTTCGGCAAGATCACTAGAATTGGAGCTTCTAGGTTAAAGGCTATCTACGTTTAAATATTTAATATGAATTTGTCAAATGTTTGAAAGATCTTTTCAAATAGCTGACATCCTCAACGAAAAGGCATATGAATTCTCCTTAAACTTTCCAAATATAGATAGAATCATGTTCATAATTATTAGCAATTTTATAAGAAAGAAGAACTGTTTCTCATTGAGTGAATATTTTTTGATGGCTTACGTGATTGAACGTTTTATAAAAGCATTTGACATTTTGCTTATTTGGCTTCTGTTGGTTGTTTATTCAGTGGCCTACAGCATTCATTATAAGAACAATAAAAATAAATCATGGTTACAGTGTTACTTTTTTCATTGCTATGAGAAGACACCTGACATAACTCAAGGGGAGATTTATTTTAACTTACAGTTTTAGAAGTTTTAGCTCAGCTCTCACCCCACAGATTTTGCCCTACATTGAAGCTTCTAGAACATCATGGTTGTAGAAAGTGGCAAAGGCCGATTGCTCTGTAAGTGTTCATGAATCAGAGACTGTGGTGTATGTGTGTGTGTGTGTGTGTATGCGTGTGTGTGTGTTTGTACTAATGTATATCTCTTTTACCACCTTTTAATAGTGGGCACCAAATAGTCATTCCTTAGTCAGTTTTTTTCTAGGAAAACCATTGCAGACATATCCGGAAGTTCATTTTATTAATCTCCTATGTAACTCTGAATCCAACTGTGTTGACAATCAATGCCAATCACCAAGAGTCCACTCCTTGTCAGTTTAACACAAACTACAACAGAAAGGGTTTGATCTCATATTGCGAATGCATTCGGTTCATCTCCACCAGTCCCATGGTCTCCATAGCTCATCTATTATTCCAAAATCCAAGTTCAAATCTCCTGGGAGACTCAGATCAAATTCCTTTGAAATCTTATCAAAATCAGAAAACAAATCACATGCTCCCAATATACAATGCCACAGAGTCAGCATTCCCATTCCTAAAGAGAATGGAAGATAAAAAGGACACATTGTCCCAAAGCAAGATCAAGCAGGGCAAAACCTGAGTCCCACAGCTCCATCTCTGGGACCTTAGGCACACAGAATGAACAAGGGGCCTGAGAAGACACACCCCCCCGGGGGGCCTTTGCGTTCCCAAGCCACATGGCCTCTCCTGGGTTGACTCCACTAACTGCCTGCACTTTTTCTCAGCAGCTGTTCCATACCCCTGGCATCTCCAACATTATTGGGGCTTTCTCTGCAGCTTAAACTTGACCATCACAGTTTCACGCATTGCTGATTCAGGGACTACCGACATTGCCTGGCCTCCTGGGCCTTTCTCTGAAATCTGGGTGAGGGCCTCCTTGACCATATAATTCTTTTACTCTGCATGCCTGTGAAAATATCACATATATGCTGCCAAGGCCTACCACCAGCTCAGGTGGTCCCTAGGCTTACTTGTCCAACAATTACAATGGTCTCTGATTGTCTAGAAGGCTGAGCCCTTTCTTAAGTGACCCTTAAGTGTGAGCAGGGCATCCCAGTGGCAACACTCTTTTTTTTAAGATTTATTTTATTTATTATATATACAGTGTTCTGTCTGCATTTATCTCTACAGGCCAGAAGAGAAAACCAGATCTCATTATAGATGGTTATGAACCACCATGTGGTTGCTGGGAATTGAACTCAGGACCTGTGGAAGAGCAGCCAGTGCTCATAACCTCTGAGCCATCTTTCCAGCCCGGCAACACTCTTTTTAAAAGAGAAAGTCTCTCAAGTGAGTTTTTTTCATACCCACGGGCCTGCAATAAGCTGGGTTTGCCTAGTTCTCAAGTGATCTTTCTCATGGCCCTGTTGTTAAGGTTGTGGCTTCTTTTTAATGGCACTGATTTTCTTCAGAAAGTGTACCATCCTTAGCTTCAAATCCGCATAGGCTTTTCTACGTGTAGTGCAACCTTTTCAAATATTAGTGCTGTTTCTTTGCTTCTGATTATCCCTGTAAACCTGACAACATCCATCACTGACTACTCCACGGCCTGAGTGCTGGGCTGCTTTGATGTTTTCTTTATGAAATTAGTTACCACCTTTAAGCTTGACTTCTTTTAAAGTCACAGGACATGAAAATTATGTAGCCAAAATTTTCTTTCAGGACTATAACAGGAATGACCCTTAGTCCAAACCTCGCTGGGGTCCTTATTTCCATCTAAAACCTCACAGGCACAGCCTTTACTGTCTGCACTCCTGTGAGCCTGCTGGTCTCTGTGTCCACCAGGATGGCCCATTAAAGCTCTGCTGGAAGCATCCTAAAGTTTCTCTGACACCACATGGCCAGGTTTAATACAGCAATGATCACAATGACTTCACTTCTCTGGTATGAACTTTCTGCCTTATGATGTTATTGTTTTGTTTGTCTCTATGAAGAAACACCTGACAGGAAAATGTATTTTCTCGTAGCTCATGGGTTCAGAGATTCGGGTCAATCATGGTATGAAGGTGTAGTAAAACAAATAAATGTAATCGCAGACAGAAAGTAGAGAGAATTCTTTAGCTAGCTAACGTCCTCCTTTTCATCTTTATCCCATGTGCTGACCCCCACTGGTGGGATGGTACTGCCCACACTAAGGTTATGTCTCCCCTGCCCTACCCCATAGTTAATCCTCTCTAGAAATGCTCTCAAAGACACACTCAGAGACTCTCCTATGCTTCCAGGCAGTTTTCCATCCAATGGAGTTAAAAATTAAGACTAACCAACAAACTATGGAGATCTCAACCCAGTGTCTGCGAGGACCCAGCTTCTACCAAGAACTAAGAAAGTCTGAGCAAGACCCTTCTCAGTCTGTGGTTTCTACCTTGCAAGATTTCTGTCATGATTTAATGGGTTTATGCAGGAATATCTGAGGATTGTGTGCACACCATTTGATGAATAAATGAGTTATGATTTTTCCTGGTGAGATATGAATAAATTATCTGCTCATTCAAGACAGGACACCAGTGACAAGCTATGCAATGTTTCCACTCAGCCCCATACACATTCCAACCACAGTTTTTCCTCCCATCCCTCCTCCCGCCTCCCCCTTGCCTTTACCCCCACCAACCCACCTCCATCCACTCCTCCCAAAGGGTAAAGCCTCCCATGGGGTGTCGGCAAAACCTGGCAGATTAAGTTGAGGAAGGAACAAGCTCCCCCCGCCCCGCATTAAGACTTGAGTATGGTGTTCCACCATAGTGAATGGGCTACAAAACGCTAGCTCATGCATCAAGGATAGATTGTGGTCCCACTGCCAGGGGCCCCTTAGGTAGACCAAGCTATACAGTTGTCTCCCATATACAGAGGACCTAGTTCCATTTCATGGAAGCTCCACAGATGACAGTGTAGAGTTAATGAGTTCCCATGAGCTTGGTTCAGCTGTCTCTGTAGATTTCCCCAGCATAATCTTACCCTCTCTTGCTCATATATTTCCTCTCCCTCTCTTCTACTAGATTCCCAAAGCTCGGCATGGTGTTCATATATTTCCTCTCCCTCTCTTCTACTAGATTCCCAAGGCTCGATGATGACAGGGTATTCACCAATCTGATTACAGGGGAAGACCAGGTCAGGCACCCTTTCCACTGTTGCTAGAAGTCTTAGCTGGGGTCATCCTTGTGGATTCCTGGTAATTTCTCTAGCACCAGGTTTCTCTCCATAACCCCATAATGGCTCCCTCTACCAAGATATCTCCTTCATTGCTCTCCAATCCCATCCCTTCCCCAACTCAACCATACTGTTTCCTTGTGTTCTTTCCCTCTTTCCCTCCCCTCAACTGTCCCCCTTATCCCTAGATGACCCAGGATATCTCGTCTAATTCCCCTTCCAGCATGGTCCATGCATCCCCCTTAGGGTCCTCTTTATTACCTAGTGTTCGGGAGCTGTGGACTGTAGTCTGGTTATTCTTTGCTATATATCTCCTACCCATTTATGAGTGAGTACATACCATGTTGTCTTTCTGAGTCTGGGTTACCTCACTCAGGGATTTTTTTCCAAGTTCCATCAATTTGCCTGCAAATTTCATGATGTTATTGGTTTTTTTTTTCAGGTGAATACTCCATTGCGTAAATGTACCACATTTTCATTCTCCATTATCCAGTTGAAAGATATCTAGGTTGTTTCCAAGTTCTGAGTATTACTAATAGTGCTGCTATGAGCATGGTTGAGCAAATGTCCTTGGGTTATGATTGAACATGCTTTGGATATATGCCCATGAGTAGTATCATGGGATCCTGAGGTACATTAATTCTCAATTTTTTGAGAAACCACCATACTGATTTCCAAAGTGACTGCACAAGTTTGCCCTCCCACCAGTAGTGGAGGAGGGTTCCCCATACTCCACATCCTTTCTAACATAAGCTGTCCTTGGTATTTCTTATCTTAGCTATCATGACTGATGTAAGGTGGTATCTCAGAGACATTTTGACTTGCATTTCCCTGATTATTAAGGCTATTGAGCAAGTCCTTAAATGTCTTTCAGCCATTTGAGATTCTTCTGTTGAGAATTCTGTTTAGCTCTGTACTTCATCTTGATGTCTAGTTTCTCAATTTCTTTATATATTTGGAGATCAGACCTCTGTCAGATATGGGGTTGGTGAAGACCTTTTTCCCATTCTGTATGTTGTCATTTTGTCTTATTTACTATGTCCTTTGTCTTGCAGAAGTTCAATTTCAGGAGGTCCCACTTATTGATTATTGCTCTCAGTGTCTGTGCTACTGCTGGTGTTATATTTAGGAAGTTGCCTCCTGTTCCAATGTGCTCAAGGCTACTTCCCACTTTCTCTTCTATCAGGTTCAATGGAATGTAACTGGATTTATGTTGATGTCTTTGATTCACCTGGACTTGAGTTTTGTGCATGGTAATAGATGTGGATCTATTTGCGTTCTTCTACATGTTGATATCCAGTTATTCCAGCAACATTTGTTGAAGATGCTTTCTTTTTCCTATTGTACCATTTTTGGCTTCTTTGTCCAAAATAAGGGGTTCATAGGTATGTGAATTAATGTCAGAGACTTCTATTTGATTTAATTGGCCCATATGTCTGTTTTTATGACAATACCAAGCTATTTTTATTATTTTAGCTCTATAGTAGAGTTTGAAGTTGGGGAGAGTGATGTCTCCAGAAGTTCCTTTATTGTACAGAATTATTTTAGCTATCCTAGTTTTTTTTCCATATGAAGTTGAGCATTGTTCTTTCAAGGTTTGTGAGGAATTTGTGTTAGGATTTTGATGGAGACTGCATTGAATCTGTAGGTTGCTTTTGGTGGGATTGACATTTTTTATTATGTTGATCCTACCTATCGAAGAGCATGGGAGATCTTTCCATTTTCTGATATGTTCTACAATTTCTTTCTTCAGTGACTTAAAGTTCTTGTTATCCAGGTCTTTCAGTTGTTTGGTTAGAATTACCTTAAGATATTTTATATTTATGGATATTGTAAAAGGTGATGCTTCTCTGATTTCTTTCTCTTCTGTTTATTATTTGTATATAGGAAGGATGCTGATTTCTTGGAGTTAATCTTGTATGCCACCACATTGCCAAAGGTGTTTATCAGCTATAGGAGTTCCCGGGCAGAATCTTTGGGGTCACTTGTGTATACTGTCATATCATCTGCAAATAGCAGTAGTTTGACTTCTTCCTTTTCAATTTCTATCTCCTCAATCTCCCTTTGCTGTTTTATTGCTCTAGCTAGAACCTCAAGTACTATATTGAATAGATACGTAGATAGTGAACAGCCTTGTCTTGTTTCTGATTTTAGTGGAATCGTTGAGTTTCTTTCCATTTAATTTGATGTTGGCTGTTAGTTTGCTGCAAATTGCTTTTATTATGTTTATGTATGTTCCTTGTATCCCTGCTCTCTCCAAGATGTTTATCATGAAGGGGTGTTGTATTTTGTTAAAGGCTTTATCAGCATCTAATGAGATGGTCATGTGGTTTTTTTCTTTCAGTTTGTTTATATGGTGGATTACATAGACAGATTTACATATGTTGAGCCAACCCTGCATCTCTAGGATGAAGCCTACTCGGTCATCGTGGATGATTTTTTTCTGATGTGTTCTTGTATTAGGGTTGCCAGTATTTTACTGAGTGTTTTTGCATTAATGTTTATGAGTGAGATTGATCAGCTGTACTTTTTCTCTGTTGCATCTTTCTGTGGTTTGGATATCAGGGTAACTGTAGCCTCATAAAAGGAGTTTGGCAATGCTCCTTCTGTTTCTGTTATGGAGAACAATTTGAGTAATATTTGAGTAATATTTGAGTTAATTCCTCTTTGAAATTCTGGTATAATTCTATGCTGAAACCATCTAGTCTTGGGCTTTTTGGTTGGGAGACTTTTGATGACTACTTTTTTTTTCCTTACAGGTTATTATATGTCTATTTAAATTGCTTATCTGGTCTTGATTTAATTTTGGTATGAGTTAACTTATTATACTTACTTACATAAGTGAGAGGTTACTTACATAAATGTTGGTGATCTTCCAAAAGCTGCATCATCAAAAATTTTATCATGGTGCTCCAACCTCATGAAAGCTGCATTATTGAATCCTACCCTCAGTTAATCTTCGGTCTTCTGTGCTGTCTGCCAAATCCCTAGATCATGTGCAGTTGAGTAGCGGGATGGGAGTCACGGTTGGAATCCCAAGTGAGGGTCTTTTTCTAACTTCTTCTGTAAGGGAGTGTTTATAGCCCTACTATCATTACAAACATAGTGACACCATACTGCCTACTTAATTATCTGTGTTGCATGAGAGTGACAGGATCGTCATTTTATGTTTGGATGAAGAAGATATACCCTAACAAGATGACACCTTCTCACTTTATAGGATCTTTCTGAAAGTGTTACAGAAATTTGAAGGAGCCCACGGGGCATAAATGTATGACATAAATAATTTTCAAAACAAAACTACATGGACTGTGAAACAAAATATTCCTGGATCTTAAAATCCTTGTCATGAAAAACCACTGCCCACACTAACATGGTGAGATGGTACTGCTTTGATTAAGTTGATATAAGTTAGGGTCATCTGGGAAGAGGAAAAAAAAACAATTGAGGAAATTCCTCCATCAGTTTGGCCTTTAGGCAAGTCTGTGATGTATTTTCCTGGTTTATGCTTGATGTGAGAATATTTAAACCATTATGGATGGTGCCAATTCTGGGAGGGTGGGTGTGGGTAATATAAAGAAACAAAATGAGCGAGCCACTGTTGCTAGATAAGACCACCAGAGACCACACTATGGGCACTCTCAAAGCTGAAAAGCAAGTCTTTATTCATGGAGAACTTGCCCCACTCATGCAGCCATAAGCCTTACAGCTCTTTGTCTTTTATGCACAAATACACATCCTGCTTGTCACACTTCAGTTAGCAAGAAGCAGAACTTTAGAAGTCAAAAAGAAAGGCTAGTGTATTTAGGGACTCTCCTGGAACTATGAACTAGGTCTTTGATGGATTGGGTCTTTGTTCCCATTTTGGCAGGTATTGGAGCCAACATGCAGGATTTTAAGGCCAGAATGGTGTCTCTAACATTGTGTCCGTTTTCCCAGGGTCTGGGTGCCTGTTACACTAAGGGGGGAAAGCCAGTAAGCATCATTTCTCCATGATCTCTGCTTCATTCAGTTCCTATCTCTAGGTTCCTGCCTTGGCTTGATGGACTATAATTGAGACATGTAAGCCAAAATAAATCTTTCTGTTCCCAAGTTATTTATTGTCATGATATTGTGCTACAACAACAAAAATAACTGAGACATGTGGATTGATTTTGTATAACTTTGAGTTTTATATTATTGTATGAGATATTATTCTGATTATCTATCCTTTCAATATGTAGACACTCCAGGTGACAGTCACCCACCATCTCAGCCCAGATAGCTTTAGAAGTGATCCTGCTATTGGCCCCTACCTTCCCTATGGATTTGTGACTTCCACGTTTATCTTTTTACAGAGACAAGCCAGCCCCATTCTTTTCCATAAGTATACAAAGTGGCTGTTGCTTTGTGTAGTTAAGTTTGAGGTGGTTTGTTCTGCAACAATAGATAATGGTGTCGGTGTTTAAAGTCAAGTAGGATATGTATATTCCCTCCAGGCACTGTGTAGTCTCAGACTTTGTAGTGCTGATGATTTTTCTCTACAAATTCTATAGATAGAAATCCATAGAAACATAAGAGGAGGCTGTAGCTCTCCACTGGTCATTGGGTGAATGCAGAATGTGGGGCTCTACAGCTTAAAAAAATGCACAGTGTTTTTGTACTCAGTTCTTCACTCAGCAGAGGTGGCCAATTGTGAGATTCCCCCGTTTCCTTGCTGTCTGATGGACACCAGTCCTTGAGGACCAAGGGGCAGAGTCGGTGACTGAGAACTTTGTACGGCCTGTGAACACTACAGAAATAGCCTTCCAGGAGGCAGCTTCAGTGAGGCAGCTCAATCTTATTCTGGCACATAGGGGATATCTAGGATTGGGGATGGTAGCTTGGCAATCACCTGACTGCAGTAAGTGACACTCTCCTATCATATAGCTGTGTTAGTAGCAGCACAACTCTATCAAAATAGTTAGAGCATGTGACCAAATTGCCATATGGATAACAGGGGGAGAGCATTTGCAAGGAACTGTGTGAAAGGTCATCCTTGAGATAATCAGGCATCAGGACTTAGAGACATTCTCCAAATAAGGTTAGGTGGAAAGCAAGAAGCCCTTACTCAGGGAAGGAAGTCCTCCATATTGTGCTGAGCTTGGAGAGAGCTGCTAAGCCATGGGTGGCGGCAAGTTCTAACTAGCAGGGTCTCCTAATAGTTGATAGTTGTCCCTGATGGATGTCTCTTCTTTTTGATACCTTCTTCCTCGGCCTGCACATAAACATAGTTCATTCAAGCATACTATTATGAATGCCAGTTTGTCTCCAGATCAGGCCTGTTCAGTCAATGGTGCGCGCGTGTGTGTGCGTGTGCGTGTGCGTGTGTGTGTGTGTGTGTGTGTGTTTGTATTTCAGGTGGCCATCTTGGAAGAGACTCTCTAGGTACCATGGAGTGCACTTGATCAGAGATCACTGACAATACTATTTAGTTATGCAGAGTGTCTGTACCAGTTCATCCTGACAGCTACCTCACGTCCCCACTGATGCCTCTGGCCTGACTTCTCACCATAGACCGCCCCAAACTTGCTTTCTGGTGTCATGTGTGGTAGTTGGTGGTTTCAATCATTTAGTTTATTAGATTTAGAATCACCTAGAAGACACACCTCTGGGTGTGCCTGTGAAGATGTTTCCAGAAAGAATTACCCACCCTGAATATGAATGGTGCCATCCCATTGGCTGGGGTCCAAGACCGAACAAAGAAGAAAGAGATCTGGGCAGCAGCAGTCATCTCTTTTGCTTCCTGACTGCAGGCACGCTATAACTGTTCATCTCGTGCCCTTGATGCCATACCTTCAACCACCCGGATCAGCCATGTCCTCAGACTAGGAGCCAGAATAACCCCTTGCTTATGGTGCTTTTGTCAGGTATTTTGTCACAATGAAGAAAATAACTCACAGTGCTTGTGTCTGCATTGATGTTTTCCAGCAGCTACTGCAGCTGACTACAGTCAGTGTCGGTTTGGGGAATTGGCTTTGTGAATTACCTAACTAGGATTTTTGCTTATGTTTTTAATCAACTGGCTTTCTTTTCCTTTCTTATTGGAAGCAGTGGTTATAGATTCAAAGGATGAGCCTCTATTTCTTTTATGAATGCATCAGAAATTCTTTATCTTGACTGTTAACCTTCTTAATAAATCGTCTTTAGGAAGAAGAATGTTTTATTGAAATTATTTCTGTGGAGCGTGATTTCTTAACTACTCCTTAATGCCTATTGTTTCTTTCATTTCTAAAGAAGTCTCTTTTCCCCCCAAAGATTTGAAGATTTCTTTCTGTTATCTTCTAATAGCTTATTCTTTCCGTCTTCTGCATTTAAATCTCTGATCTAGTCAAGGATTAGCATTTTTTTGTGAGTATAATGAATCGAATCAAGGCTCCTGCTCCCCATAGCAGTCAGGCTAGAGATCGTGGGAGTAGCTGTCTGCAAATGCCCCACTGTATCTGTATTTGGAAGATGGCGTATCTCTTCTCTAGTTAGGGCACTGTAATGTTACAGCCAAATGAAGAGTTCTGTTTATGACCATTAGCCCTTATTGACAATTGTCAAAAGTTCACGTATTTATCAAAATTTCAACCAAAATCTAAGCATGATGAAAGTGGTCTGTGAGCAGTTTTGTTTGCAGGTGGGATGCTCAGTTCAGTGATGAATGTCCAAAGCAGTTACCCATGTGTGAACCCATGTGAAGCTTGACTGGAAGGAAGTCACCAATTTAACCTCCATAGCTTTCCTTTGGTGTGCGAGACAGATTTGTGCAACCTACATGCAAATAAACAGGCACACACACGTCTACTCTTCATCTACTTTACACACTCAGACCCACATATATTCATCCTGTACACAACTGACAAATAGATATAATTGCTCCCAAGACAATACTCACTTACGTTTACATAAACTTCTCTCTCTCTCTCTCTCTCTCTCTCTCTCTCTCTCTCTCTCTCT
>LOEQ01004152.1:29115-59862 GCA_001685075.1 Bramus lutescens | reverse complement strand
CTCTCTCTTTCTCTGTGTGTGTGTGTGTGTGTGTGTGTGTGTGTGTGTGTGTGTAATAGGATGAAGAAGGGACAGAGTAGGGAACTGGCCAGCTTCTGGGTACCTTGTGACAGTGGCAATGACCTTGCATGGCTCCTTGCTGAGGTCAATGCTGAGTTGGTCACATCCTAGCTTTCTTTTACCTGTGGTTTTAAGAAGAGTCCTGACCTTGGAACTTACTTATGTCTTACTTATGTGTCTTTCTAGGTGGCCAGACAGTTCTGACCATGTTCTCATCTTCATAAGGGAGATAGGGATCTGTGAAATAACTGTAGTCACATTCCAAAGCTAAGTTCAGGTTGAGTATGCAGGTCTGTCACACACATTTGACCTGGTGTTCTTAAGTAGCATGCAAAAAAGGAATATAAAGGAATGTTTGAATTTCACTGCCAGACAAAACTTCGAACTCTTTCTTAACCTCTATTAACCTCACGATGTTCTTCCCATCTTCCTTCGTGACATACTCAGCTCCAAGCAGGGTCTGCACTGCCAGAACATTCCCTGCCCTAAGACAGGCTAGCTGGCTTCGGCACAGCCTACACAAACGGAATCACAGCATTTTATAGAAAATTTTTTGACACCCCTAACCAACCGTATTTGGCTGGAGCAGAAGCCAGAATTGCAGTTTTCCCCTTGACTGTGGTTCTCTCCAACTGAAGCTAATGACAGGCACCAGAAGCATCCAGGAGTTGTACAGCACATCTTCACATCTCTACCGCAGTGTGAGGGACACGTCTGATCTATAGACATTGGTTTATATGTTTATGTGCTTGCTGCCAGCACACTCTAAATTAGGCCCATCTGTCTTCTTCCTCCTCCCCATATTGGGACTCGCGTATTAGTGGCTCTGAAATGTTGATGCCTGACTTGGTGCCGGCTAGTGGCAAAGTGAATCTTAGTTTCTACAGTCATAATGTTTCATTAAAAAGAAAAAACCCGCACTATCTCAATTAAGAATGATGTGCCTGTCATAAGTTTAGCCTGCAAGGAAAACTGTCTGCAGAGTGACACACCTTGGGAGAAGTGAAAGCATCGGGAAAACATCTTGCTGGGAAGTAGAGGGCTGGAATCATAGCCGGCGCAGGGGAGCTCAAGTCGGACCCAGCAGGGAGAAGCAGTACTCTTTCTCGGTCCTTGAATCTAGGAGCTCCCAAGATACATCAACACCTTTGCTCCCCACGCTAGGAAATGGGAACCCTGCCCAAAGGATGGTGCTGTGAAGATGATTCTGGCTATAAAGAGCTGTCACATAGGTCTCTTCAGTGCTCCATAGTGATGACTGTGGCGAGCAATGTCTTCAAAGTGGCCCAAAGCCGCTGGCCCTAGGGCTGGCCACCTGTGTGATCAGGTGACTGATGTCAGCCATAAGGATTAAAGTTTCATTAGAGAATTGCCAGGGCCAATGGTGACTGATTTCTTATGAGCTGGCTTCTGTGAGTTCTGGCCAAGGGAAATGTGAAGTTGTGAGCCTTGTCCAGGAAGTCCACGGCCTATCCACAGTTGAGCATCTCTCTTGTAGAGCAGGGCTTCTCTCCATAAGAGACTGTGCTGAAAGAGGCAGATTCAAACAACCATGGTACCCACTCCCTGTTTCCATGCCTGCCTTTTCAGGGGCTGTTCTGAGCTGCCCCAGGGTGACTGCTATAAGTCAGCAATATAGAGCCAGGTTCTGAGGATGTGCTTAGCTAAAGGTATCCAGAGATTTGTTGGGACAGTTTCATGGCATGTCAAGAAAGCTGGAGAATGTTCTATTCTTTTTTGTATTTCAGTGAGCTAGTAATAATAAAACAACAACAAAAGCCACATAAATTTCAAGTGTCCATATGTTGTTAAACTCTCAGAGCCACAGTCATTAGCTCCATACTCCTCACAGTTGCCTTTTTCTGCAGTAAAAGCATTCAAAACTATTCTTGTCAGATTTAAAGAATGCAGTATAAATTGTCACCCAACTGTCATCCTGCTGCATGCAGGGAGTTCCCCTTGTTAAGGCCAAAATCTATTCTATCATGCACAAATGCTTCAGTTTCTTTATGGAAAAGCGCTGGGGCTGTCCCTATGCTGTGGCCTCTCTAAAGCCTTGCACGTGTCTGGCAGGAAAAGCCAGGGTGCAACACGCACCTCACACGGCTGCACCATGGCTTTCTGTACTCAGAGCCCCCTACCATGCCTACCATGCCTCTTCAGCAAAGGGCGACTAATTACACATCTCCGGATGAGCCTCATGGCCAAGGAACCCTCGCAGCCATAGGAGAACAAGTGGTCTTAGTATCGTAAGAAACATGCTCAGGCACGTTTCCCTGCACCGTCTCAGCTAAATGACCTGCGGATGTGCTTCCCAGAGCCTTGTCCAGGCCTGATCAGAGGCACAGGGGCAGGTTTTCATCACACACCCCGTGAGGACCAGAGCTGGGATGAAGCGTCTACAAAGAGTAAATAGGATTTTACCAGGAATGATAAAAAGTTTTTTTCAAGCATCGTTATTAGCTTTTGTCTTGGCTGTGATTGAAACTTCCTTTGATTTTTTTATGAGACATTCTTTCCCTAAACAATAAGCACTAAACTGTTAGCATCATTTACATGTAAATTAACAGGGAAACAGTATCTATGACTTTTCATTTCTTGCTATTTAAAGTTTTTTTTAAAAAAATAAATTGAGACTGATGACTTAAGTTATTTCATTCTGTTCGTTGGAAACTGCAGGCTGCAGAGGAAAATAGAGAGAAGTCATTTTCTACCTCAAACGGCAGTGGGATGAGCCTTCCCTTGTTTTAATTTAAATTAAGGATAAATATTAAAATATAATTAATTAATGTATACGCAAAGATAATTAAAATAAATGTGATCACTGAAGACTTAAATAGGGAATAAATTGAGTTCACCAAAAAGTTGGATAACATTGAATAGTATTGCATATTTAATCAGGGCTCAGTTGAAATTGATTAAATATGGCTCTGAAATTAACTATTGATCATTTTTTTACTTATAGGATGTTACCCAATTTACTTTCCTATGGACTTGGACAAATTTCATAACTTAAGCAAATCCTAAAACCACTTTTTTGCTTATTGGTGGTAAAGTGTTTCACGGGCGGCATCAATAGCTTGGTTCAGAAGATGCTCTCAAAGTGCAGCATGGGACAAGGCTCTGTGAGCCAATTGCCGCAGTTGTGGTCCAGGGAAATGAGGGAGACAAGAACCATTCCCCTGTTAGTCGGTGGTTGAGTCCATTTACCAGCTCAAGGGGGTTTAGTGTTGCATTTGCACACAGGGTCTGGTGGATCAGTTTAACATGGACCTTAATCTCTAGTGGCTGAAGCGACTGGGGAATGTAATCTCTTCATTTCGACCATCTGGTTATACTTTATACTCTTGGAGGACAATCCTGTCATTTTAGGGGGCTTCTATTAGCCCTCTGACCTCCAGGCAGAGTTTAGAGATAGTGTTCTTGTTAGGGAAGTCTTTGCTGACAGCATCATGACAGAGCTGCTATGTAGCATCTGTGGGTTGCCATGCTGTGAATTCTCTCAGGTCTCTGATGGAAGAATAGTCAAGGGGTTCAGTGTGGAAGCAAGAGAGTCAGTGAAGACTAAAAGTTGCGCATGTGCGCGCGTGTATGTGTGTATGTGTGTGTGTGCACACGTGTCTGTCCGTGTGTATCTGTTTTCATTTGCTTCAGGTGGATCTCATTATTTACTGCCCCTGGTGAAACAGTACCCTGCATTCCTGGAGCAGAAAGGGTTTTCTTTTTCTTTTTTAAAGAACCGTCCTGCCTTTTGTCTCAGCCTCCCAATCTCCTGGCTGCTTGTCTCTGTTGCTAGGGAGTGTCTATGTAAAAGGAAATGGAGTCATTTAGCCCTAGCAGGCCTGGGAGATAAAAAGCATCTGCGTTCATGAGTTGTGTCCTGACAGTCCCAGATATTGAAACAAAGCCATCCTGACACGGGGCTATCCATTGTGTTGAAAGGGTCTTTCCGTGATCTAAGATGCTGCTGTTGGGGATTTTAAATTTAGTCTTTTCCCTCCGAAGTTCCAATAATTTTAGTCTATGAAACAAACTGACAATAGACAGCTAAGGGGGAAAAGAACATGCAGAATGTATTCCACACCTAGAGCTCAGCAGTGTAAGAGTTGCAGAAAGGCAGATGAAGGCTGCTGCTTAGAACCTGAAGGTACAGGGGCTCTGGCTGCCGGGGGTGGGATGCAGGGCATTCCTGGTAAGAAAGAGTGGTTTACTCTGAAGAGAATCTTTCCAAGCAGAAGACAGGTATCAGGCAGAAAGGCCTGGGTCTGCGGCACTGTTCACTGACACCATTTCTTACCCAGAGGACTGCAGTTCCTCAGCACAACCCACAAATAAGGCTTTGGAGTGGGGCATATTACCATGCCATATGAGGGAAGGGGCGCTTCGTAGCAGTTTGGCTTTGGATGTTTGAATACACAGACATCTCATGGGTCACAGGAGAGATGCGCCTAGTGAAAACAGACAGAAGATCCTAGCTTGAGCTGCCAGGCTGTGACACTGTTCCTAGCTGCTGTCTGCTGTCAATCTGGGGAAGTCGTCAAGCTTCCGTTAGTCCTTTCCTGTCTGAGATAAAATGAGGCTGAGTCCCAGACGTGGGCATGATGCTCAGTAGCTTACAAGCATTCCCCACAGAGGAGCATCTAAATGAAAATATTCTGTGAACTCAGGAGGCAGAGCAGACACCTGTAAGTAGAGCTGGTGTGAATGAGGGCAATGAGGAGAGAGGACAGACAGTAAGGAAGAGGTGGCCATTCTTCCCATGGTGGCCTCAGATGTATCTCTGAGGGGTTTCAGGGGTCCGCAGAGCTGGATTTGGCAGCCAGATGATTGTTAAGAGTGGCCCAACTCTATGAGGTGACAGCTCCAACACTCAACACTGCGTGTCCTGGATTCTGTCTTCATTTCTCTTAAATGATCTTAAAATTTCCCTCAGAAGCATTGCTGTGAAAATAATCTCCTGAATAAATGAAGAAGGAAGAGGCAACTCTAATGACTATCTCGAAATTTCCATTGCCCATGGCTATTACAGGTACGCATTTTAATTACCAATTGCTGCATAAAAACCAGCTGTGGAGTTGATGACTTGAAACACTTTCTAAAACCCTCCCTGAGTCGCAAATGTGGGATGGGCTTCGCTGGTGGTTTTTGCCCTCTGTTTTAATGGATACCAATAGGCAATGAATACCCCACCCCTTCTTCTCCCATGAGGGAGCAGTACTTCCATCTAAACCCACAGAGACCATCCAGTCACACCAAGACAACTCCAGGAGTCGGGGATTATGAATCCACCCCTCCCAGAAACAATGCAGATAATATGGCCAACCTCATGACCATGTATCAGAAAGTAGGCTATACCAGAAGACTGGAGGACTCACTCCGAAGGTCAAGTTTCACATATGCTTTCTAAACTTAATGTGCCATGCCTGATAGCCATGATCTGAGTCCTGAAAGGCAGCTGCCATACAACAGTGAGCTAAGACGAAATGCAATCAAATGAACCCAGGAATGCAGACACCCAAGGGTGGTTCAAAGAAACAAGTGAAGTGTTCCTGCTGTGTGGATTCTGTGCTATGAGATGCCCATCGCTGAATGCAAGCCACTTGGACAGGCAGAGCTGGCTCTCCTCATCTGAGTAAGTTCTGCCCAAAAAACAGGACTTCAAGTTTACTGGTGTAGACAATCTGTTTTTAGGAGCTAAGGGATTTCTTGTTTTGTTTGAACCAGATTGGAAAAGAATGGATGAGCTGAACTGGGCCATGGTAATGGTCTCCCTTGGAAGTGCAGGTCGTGTAATGGGCTCCAGTGTCCCTTTCTTTCATGCCTGTAGTAGCAGGGTGCTCTGAGTGCCTCCTTGCTGCTTCTTGAAGTAGAGCTCACTGAAGGTCACAGACTGAGCACAATTTGTCAGTCCCAGGATGACAGCATGCCACAGAGGGTCACAAGGTAGGATGCTCAGGGGTAGGATGAGTTGCTGACGCTGCAGGCGACATGCTGTATAGACACAAGAAGACAGGAGCACATCTTTGCTGGAGGGTGGGCTGAGATCATTTTTCTTATTTTGAGAAAAGAGTGGGGACAAAAACATGTTACTCAGAGGTGAAAAAGGGCTAGCCTTGCTACACAAGGGTGACAGGGGTCCACAGCACTCCTTGGGGGTGAGCTGGGGTCAGGTCTGCTGTGGAGGAGTGAATAGGGGGCAGAATTTCATGCTCAAGGGTGCATGGGAAGCACAGCTCTCTGTGCAAGCATGAGCAGGAATGGCTGCTGATCCTATCATAAATTAGAGTAGCTGAGCAGCAGGCCCTCTGTTTTGTGCCAAATGCCAAACCATCAGATATGGCATCTGGGTTTTAGGTATTTCACTGGTAGGGCCTTTTGTTCCCAGCTGAGGCTTACAAACCCCTCTTGAAAGGACAGGTGGACAAGGCCACCACTTCCTACTGACCAGTCATCCAGTATGGGTCAAGAGGAAAACCAGTGTTCATTGGGACAGGGAGACTGATCCTGGAGGACCCCCAGGATTACTTCCTACACAGCTTTCCAAATGCAAGTTTGAGTACAAACAGCCATCTGTCTCTGGGGAGCCCTGGGCATCTCAGCAACATTGTCCCTGACTCCGCCTGTGAGAGATGACTTCATCATGAACTCTCCAAAGTTCCTGCTTCACCTCACAGACTATGAAGAGATGCATGCTTTAGATTGGTTCCTTGAAGGCGTAAGTCATAAACAATCCCACACCAGTTGGGAATTAAAGGGNGTTCCTAGAAGAATGGATGCTACAGGCTACTTCTTGCTTAGTTTATGGTGTAGTTTTAATGGCTTTAAACAATTAGAATAAATTGGGAAAATAAAACCTCAGGCATTGTGCGAGCCATACAGAACACTCTCTGTCAGGCCTACTGTGAATACCCTGTCTGCACATGTGGCACTGAGGAATTAATGAGGCTAGCTAATTATGAAGTGACCATGACCCTGACCATAATGGCTTTCCCAGGTTCTCTGTTCTGTAGTGGGCCCTTGTCCCATGTATT
This sequence comes from Bramus lutescens, assembly GCA_001685075.1. NCBI lineage: Eukaryota > Metazoa > Chordata > Mammalia > Rodentia > Cricetidae > Bramus > Bramus lutescens. Next base: position 52,771 of record LOEQ01004152.1, on the reverse strand, counting down.
ACCAAGTTTCCTGGGAGCACTAAGCCCTGCATTTGCATGTCTTGCACTGTAGTATCAACCCAATTTCTCATAGCCATACAAGAAGCAGAGATCTGGAGAAGGGGTTAGTAAAACACAAAACTATTTTAGAAATGTCTGAGGCACCCGGTTGCAGGAAAGGAAGGGCCTGGTATGTGTTTACAGCGTGAATGCTGGACACTGGGCTGCAGAGTACAGTGTGCTAGCTGAGTGAGTAGATCCCAGGCAAATGTGGGCACTTTGCCCCGGGTCCATATGCCACATGGGGTGGCTCCGAAGGATTGTCTTCCCTGACAAGTGTGTTACCATCCTGCCACCAACCTCAGCTTGCCAAGACCAGTTCCCCTATTCACATAAAGCAAGTGGGAACAACTTGTGTGGCGTAGAATAAGCTCTGTTTCCAGAGAAAGGGAAGGTACGCATGCTTCAGCAAAACCCAGCCCTGCATCCCACTCCCCTGTGGAGGGTCGGTGGAGGGCAGCTGGGGCAGAACCATCAAAGGCCTAGATGCCATTGGACTTAAAAGATCCAGTTTCCAGTGAATAAGGACACCCTCTATTTTCTCATGAACCTGTAAATGCAACTTTCTGCAGGGTGCTTTTCTTTGATGACTGTAAGTCTTCTGGTTTCATAACCACTCTCAAATATCTTTTTGCCTTGAGGAGGTGATGCCTCTGTATGTGTGTATGTAGGGGTCACTTTTCCTCTGAACAACTGCAAGTTTTCAGTCACTTTCTCCTTGCTACCAGGTTTCCCTTCCTGCTGTCCATTTGGAGGGTAATGGGTGGAGGGGTGGGCTGGCAGCTCCAGGTCTTCAGTGGATGGATTTTGAGGGATAAATTGTGCAGTCTTGATTTCCAGAGATGAACATCCCCGGTCTGCCTGGAAGCTCAGGGTATCCAATACCCAGGAGGGTGAGACCCAGGAAGACTATGCTTAAGGAAGGTTTTCCTAGAACATTAGTGCCCAGAAGGCCTGCCCCAGAAGACCTACCCAAAATGGCAGTACCTAGGATGGCAGTACCAAGGAGAGTTTGCCCAGGACTGCAGTGGCCAGGAGGGCCTGTCCAGGCCAGCATAATCCAGGAGAATCTGCCCAGGACAGCAGTTGCCAGGAGACCCATACCCAGGAGGTAGTACCTAGAAGGTAGACAGTCTGCCTATCCTGAGGTATGGGTGAGACAGTAGAGGCCCCAAAGGCTCCACAGTGACTGTAATACAGAGATCAACTACTAAAGCACCTTTGTGCAGGGGACCACATGCACCCCTAAGCCACTCTCGTGTGTCTTCTGAAGACCCCAGCACTAAGTACACGGAAACAATAACCATCTTCACCTCCAGCTCACTCTCAGCATGATGGACGGTCACCTCAAACTGTGAGCCAAAATTAACCTTTTCCTTTCTCATGTTCCCTTTGTCAGGTATTTTGACATAGCAATAAAACAAGAAATCAACACTGTGGCATTGAAGACATTACTCATCCCATTGTGCCTCAGTTTCCTCATCTGTGAAATGATAGTAAGAATAGCTTTCCATTCCTGAGGTCTTGTGAGCATGAATTGAATTAAAACATGAAAAATACTGAGACTAGGGACCGTCGACTACTATCCAATCTATATCAGCCTCTCAGTCACCCTGCACTCCTATACACGGATCTCTGTCTTCAATCTCTTCACTCCAGGTCCCACATGAGTACCCTGTAGTGTCAAGATGTCCTCGTAGTGTGCGACTCCTCCAAAGGTGAGAAAGGCACTGAGCACAGGCACTCCTGTCCAAAGGAAGGGCAGTACCTCGCAGCCTCTGAATGTCCTGGTCAACATGGCATGTTAGGAAGCGAAGTGGGGCCATATGCCACCACCCACCCCCCCGTATCTCCACTGGAGTCTGTAGACCCTGTAGACTCCATACACGACCTGAGTTTCCTTTGCAGCTTTGCCAGAATTCAGTGACATATGGAATGGGATCAGCTAGAAGCCTTCTCAGTGGCTTCTTTCTGTTTCTATTTCTCTGTAAGCATTAGTTCCTTGTCTTGTTGCTGTGACAAACCACCAGATAGAAGGAAGACTTAAGGAAGGAAGGGTTTACTCTGGCTCACAGTTGCAGGGCACAGTCCATCAGTGGGGAAGCCATGGTAGCAGAAGCTAAGGTCATATAGCCACTGTCAGGAAGCAGCAAGCGATGAGCACTGGTCCTCAGCTAACTTCCTCCTTTTTTCTGTTTCAATTGTTCCTACCATTGAAATGGGGCTTTTCACCTTAATTAATCAGATCTAGAAAATCCTGCACAGGCATGCCCAGAGATTCGGCTTTAGAGTGTTTCTAGACCCTGCCAAATTGACAGTCCCCATAAACCATCACACTATCTTACCCATCCAAACCCGCAAAATTTATAAGACAGTCTGGGCACTGGAACACAGGCAACCAACTGAAAGGCGGCCCCACGTGGATGTTACTCAGTGGCTAAGTATCATCCAAGAGCCCATGCATAACTGCTTCAAGTGAACTTGGCATCCAGTGACCACCAGGCCTACAGACCATTGATGAGTAATAAGGCACTCCTCAGGAGCTGTCCCCAGAGCAGCCAACGTACTGAAGGGCCTGATGGAGAGGGGCTTTTCTTTTTATAAAATCCTTCTACCATCAGTGATGTGTGTGATGGTCACTGCAGCTGGAGCAAAGCCGCCTGCCAGCTCCCACAAGTTTCCACGACATCCAGACAAGGTGATGGAACCTAGTACCACGTTGGTACCAAGTCATACTTCTAGAGAAAGAAATATCATTCCCTTTCCTAAGACAAAATTTTTCATGCGGCACTTTCGTGTGATTTCTGAGTCGGTCTGGAGAGCAAAGGCAGGATATACTTAAGGGTTATTTATTATAAATGAAGTAACTGAAAATGCCCCAGAGAAGGAAGAAATACGACCACCAGGAAGAGGCAGAAAATTGAGCTTTCAATAAACGCACCTATGGCCGGTTTTCAATCTGTTTCTCCTCCTATTTCCTCTTCCTCATCTGCTACTTGAACTGACAAGAAGGTAATTAGACTCTGCTTTTCCAAGAGCAAAAGAGTTATTAATTTTAGTATTTAAGATTCTGTAGTCCCCGAGCATTTTCTAAGGCCTCTGCTCTCACCTGAGGGAGATAATAGTTCCCACAGGGCGTCCTAATAAGGGGAAACTTCTCTGCTATCCCTGACATAGGAGCAAGGGAAAGAACAGAAACTGACAAGCTCCTCAAGAAAATTCCTGCTTCCTGGTGAGAAAGGAGCTCCTTGCCCACCAGATACCCATTCCCAGACTCAACACAAACTGTACACCACTGATCTCAGGGCCTGACTTCACACTATTGGGTAGGAGGCCCCAGAGCTCTTCCCTCCTTCCCTCCCTCTCTTCCTCTTTCCAAACTCTTCCCTTTTTCTCTCCCTTCCTACTTCCCTTCCTCCCCATCCCCACTTCTCTCCCGCCTTCCCTCTTTCTTTTTCTTCCCTTTCTCCCTCCCAATCCTCTTTCCTTCTTTTCTTCTTTCTTTTCTTCCTTCCTCCTCCATTATGCCTTTATTTCCTCGCTCCCTTCCTTTCTTCTTTCTTCCTTGCCTTCCATCTTTCCTCCTTCTTTCTCTCCCCCTCCTCCCTCACTCCCACATCCCTTTCTCTCTCCCTTCTCTTCCTTCATTCTTCCTTCTACCCTCCTCCCCTCCCTCTCTTCTATCCTCCCTCCTCTCCACTCCCCTTCCTTCCTTTCTTCTTTTCTTGCTTCCTTCCTTCTACCATACTTCCTCTCTCCTTCTCTTCCTTTCTCACTCCCTCTCTACCTTCCCTTGCTTCCTTCACCTCTTTCTCTCTCTTCCTGGAAGTCTTTTTCTATTCACATTATACTTACTTTGTATTCAACACATTGATCCTAAAAAATTTGTGTTTAAGTATTACTCATATTTTCCATTTTTTAAAAAAAACAGATTGCTAGGTATCATGTTTTCCTAGACAAAATGCTTCACTATCTGAAGCACAAACTCCAAGATTATGGTCATGGATTAGTTTCCCATCTCATTTGATGGGATACACATCTTAGGAGAATCCACTCTGGAGCAGTAGCCTAGTTAAGCGTGACCCCTTCCTCCCTGTAACAGCCTGATCACTGAAGATCCAGAGTCCCTGTTCATGGTTGATGGTGGGTGGTCGTTACTCTCAGGGCCCATGGGAAAATTCACATGATGACTTGGGCTCCTGGGTGTAGCTTTGGCCACCATGTTATAGGTTCAGGAGAGTTCTGGGCTCTGGTCAATAAATGAATTAATTCTGAGTAGATGGAATTGATTTTGATTTTAAAAAGGTCCTTAATATTACACACCATTCTTGACTGTGGCAACTAAGCTTTTAGGAACAATGGCCACAGACAGAGGTTATTGGTGTCCCCATGGTAGACACAGCAGCCTTGGGCTCAGGTATGCAACTACTTCATTTCTGAGGACTTGACTTCACCTCAAGTGTAACTATAAATATTTAGAAGTATTTGGGAAGCCACCACTGGTAGTCTAAGCCCATTAAACATTCTGGATAGTGAAAGGCGGCATAATAGCTTTACTGTAAGTGTAGAAATTTTCATTACCCTGTCCATAGGTCCTTGGGATCATAGCATCTCTGTTTCCTTACAAACCTGAGAAGTGTCTGCTCCCGTCTGTTTGGCCCAAGTTTAAGCATGTCATGCTTCCATTTGTCTACCTGCAGAGATCTACATGTCTACTCCTGAGTACAGTGGCCATCTCACAGAACAGGAACGGTAAGTTTTTATCATATCCAGGACCATAGTTACATGTGGTTAAGAGAACATGTACAGGAGCCTGGCCCCCCATATCAGAAATTCTGTTCACGATCCCAGCAGCAGTAAAGAAGGCCACCTGTGACCCACTCCTCTGCCAATGGCATAAACCATATCAATCCTCACTTAGAACGAGGGAATGGGGTGGAAGGCTTCCTTTCTCTACAGGTTGCTAACTTAACCTGCATTTGAGCCAGAAGCCAGCTCTCCTCCCAGGCTCTGGTGCTATGGACTCTCTAAAGCCATCCATTCTGGGTGCTACTGCTGGGTCCTCCATGAGAGGCTGTCATCTGAAGCCCTCCAACAAGATACTGTGAACAGAGTCTACATGAAGAATCAACTGAAAGTCCAGCTACTAACTGATGATAACTACTTCGTCTCCCCCGCCCGCAAAAGAACACAACACATGGCCGCCTCATCTCAATATCTAGAACATCAGAGGAGCCAAGGTCTGGCCTTCACTTCAGCATTGTGTGCTGTGCTGCCAGGCTCATGACAACAAATCCCCCGTCAGGTCCCCAACAGTGCATCTGTGGAACTGCTCCTCTTCCTGCCTTACTGAGGCTCTGTGAATCTACTCCCATAGCACCAATGGTCCGCTAGTGGACAGAACCAAGAGGCTCAAGACGTTTAGCACTCATAGTAGAAAGAAGCAGACCTAAAAGCCAGTCCTCTGAGCACCCTGCGTGTGTTTTTTCGACAGCCATCATTCTAAGGGACATCTGTGAGCAGCTCTTACTCGGGTTCCCTAGTCCATGTGTTTCACTAGATCCTGTCATTGTCTGTCTTATGGCACTACCTATGAGGTGTTACTTCCTCAGATTGACTTTGTCTACCAGGACAAGTGCAGACTTCCCTCTCCCCCTCTCCCTTGTCTGCTTCCTCCCCCATCACATCTTTCCTTACCCCTCTTCCCAGCACAGAACTTGTGCTAAACACAAACAGGATGTGACATCATGTAACATTGATATTAATTGTCATTACCAATATACACACCCAAGGCTGATAAATAGTATATGTGTGCATACACAAGTTAGTCGCTCAAGAACATACATATGTCTTCATTATTTATTGTCTTTTAGTCTTGCCAAGTACTAATGGCTTTTGATATAAGGTGATGACACACATTTTATTGTTTAGGAAATCTATTTAGGTACAAAGTTGTTGATTTATAGAAGACTGTCAAATGAGTATTAACCGAGGCATCAGTGGGATGCAAAGACAGTTGGGGTAGCTCTCACACAGCTGATGTCCCAGAACCTTCACTCTGCTCTCTGCTGGACCATGTCAGAGGGGTCTGTGCTGTTCCCTCACACGCTTGGTGGCAAACACACTTTGATTCGCCATGGAGGAAATGAGGCAGGAAAGGAGTGGCTGTCATCCAGGAAACTTCCCGAGGAGAAGCTTGCCTTTGAAAGTACAGACAGCCTCTAAGGCCTGGATGAACTTGTAATTGAACCTCAGTGATGGCATAAGGAAGGAAACTGGGGTCGTATAAGTAGGAGCACATTTCTGTCCACTGAGACCCAGGAGCTCAGCCTCAGCATTTGTGAGACGCGCCATGAGGTTCATATTTATGTTCTACAGGAGAGGTGCTGTCTATCCAGCTCTCGAGTTTGCCAGGCTGTGCTGAAGCGGCACAGTCGACCCTGGAACACTTGTACGTCATTCTTAGAGGCACCTGCTCACTCAGAACTCACATAGTCCTGTGGGTGCTGCTCCTTATCCCCCGTTTACAGAAGAAGACATCGAGGCACGAGGATGATTTTACTAAAATTTAAAAGAAAATAACAAAGTGAAGATAAACTGTAGATGTCTGTAGCTGTCTGGAGGAGGAGGCTGGAGGGAAGAAGGGGGAAAAGCCATTCTGTTTAAGTCAGCATGGAGGTCAGACACTTCGTGGACAAGCACCTGTCAGGAAGGTGGCTTTAGAGGAAAAGCAGACTTAGCTCCCAACCAGCATTCAAAAGAAAGAATTAAAAGGAAACGTCGCATTTCTCCTAGGTAGGGTGTAGAAAGGCAGGCGGATCCAGCTGAGCCCCGTGACTACTCAGTTTGCAAGAATTGCACTAGTGGACAGGAACTCTGGGAAGGAAAAGTACAATATCAAAACATTAAAGGAAACCTTGTTCTGCCTGTCTTCATCAAGACTTAAGGTGAGCCCACCTTCCTTTGGGTAGTCTCTTGGACAGGTCATTGACTCTGTCTAACTGGAACTTTGGGCATTCACCAGGTTAGAGGGCTTCCTTTCTTGACCACAAAGGGTTGTTTCTTAATGACCATCTTTGCTACTCTGACACTGGCTTCCTTTGAAGGCCAACCCTACAATCATTTAGGAATCAGAGCCCCAAACACTCCTGGTATTTCTCTAAACTCTGACAGGGATGAAGCTTCCAAGAGGCCCCAGGATAGTCAGGGCTTTTAGGTCAAGAGAGAAACTAGTTACTTTTCTTCTAGGTCTTTTTGTCTTAAACTGCCTAGTCAATTTCTAACTCTGATTCTAATCATCCCACTCTCTGAAGGGGTAACACTAACAGTCATTGTGGAATTAGGGTGGCATCAGATCTAGATAGGCTTCTTCTAGCTGGATGGGGGTGTTAGGTGTCACCATTGGGATACAGAAAGTAATCATGCTCAGGATTTGAGACTAGGAATCTGAAATCAAGCCAGATATGTGTAACCTTTCAAGGTAAAGACCCAGGGCTGTCCAGCATGGTGGGGAAAGCTAGAGGCACTGGAGAAACTGTGGGAGGACCATGCTGAGAGAAGGTCCTTTCACTCCCATTTCCAAACCTGAGTTTTTCATTTGTAGTTATAGGGAACCAGAAGCCCTATATCCTTCTATGTTTAATCTTGAATTCTCCAGGAGAGCAAGAGCTTTTGTCTTGCAAAAGACACCCCACCACCACTACTTGCATTTCCTGGAGGGGCAGGGTAATAAAATGATCCCTAGGTACCTATTCTCTGTGGACCTCCAGATGATAAGCTCTTAAGTGAAGATTTTCCCCAGGCCAGGCATCCTTACCAGCCCTTGATTTTGCCCCTCCCACTTTCTATTTCCTATTCTGTCTTTGGAAACACAGAATTCATCGAAAGTGTAAGAAGGGACATCCCAGCACCGCAGTAGCCCTGGCTGGCTTCCTTGCAGCACCAGGACAGCAGCTGGGGCCTCTTTTCCACTCAGCGTTCCTGAAGGTGGAACTCCTTCAAGACTTGCACAGAGACAAGGCTGAGCACAAGCATTCTCCTTAGCAGGCTGCTACATGACTGACAGGATCCGAGTTGTCTGTGTGCCTAACTTAAGTCATCCAGTGCCCTGGGGCCCAGCCATCTTCCTCCAACTGATGTAAGTGACCGACTGGAAGTTGAGAGAACAAATAAATGACTTTGTTTCTTCTGGTCTTCAAAGAAGGGAAGACCTTCATAAAGGCTCAGAATCCAAGAGCAAAGAGAAAGACACAGTGGTGTGGCACATCAGCCTGGCTGTTTTCTGTTAGGAAAAGAGAGTGCCCGGCAAGTCTAACAACCAGCTTGAGTGAGGGAATGGACGGGAAAGCTAACTTCTCACATCTGCCAACTCCTATAGTGTAAATTCTCCCGCAGGACTGACTTTCTGTTGCCCCATGAGGTCTCTGAAAGCACATAGGGAAAGACTCCTCACTTCTCCAGATCCATGTGAAGAATTCAAGGTTACGCTGGGCAAGCCCTCCCTCTGCAGCCTCCAACTTAGCATTGGGCAACTGGGCCTTGACCAGCACTGGGATGATACAGTGTCTATGAGTCTCTGGGCATTGTGACATTCCCTGCCAACACATGTTCTTTGCATAAGAACCTTCAACCTCTGTCTCTTCTGATACCTGGAGCAATCTAGCTCTGCTTGAAGTGTTTTTCCATGAGTTCTAAGTGTTGCTTAGATCTCCAAAGGGCCCTATTTGAATCCATTTATTCTGGTTTTGTTTGCTTTGCTTTGCTTTTTTGAGATAGGGCCTTACTCTGTAGCCCAGGTTGACCTAGAACTTGGTATGTGGCCAAGGATAGAGCTCATCTCATGGCAACCCATCTGCTTCAGCCTTCAGTGGGCTAGAGTTATAGGCCTAAAGCATCACGCCTGGCTCCCTAGCATGTTTGAAGCATGTATGTTGTCCTATGCTCAGTGATTATTGAAGGAAGACCTTGGTTTGTGTTCTTGGTTCAGGTTGCTCAGGGATCATGGGTGTGCCTCTTTGGAAAGCTAACTGGTGATGTGTGATGGGCATGTTGAGAAGTGGGGTCCTCAAGTCAAGAACTTTGGGAATTAGGGTATAGCGATGATATCCCAAAAGCTAAAAGCTGAGTTCACAAAAAGAGATGCAGAAGGGAAAGCACAATTTATTCCCAACATGTAGTTCAATGAGAATTGTTTGTGATTGATGGGTTTATTGTCTCCTAAGTAGTGTTCGCAAATGGTGAAAAATCAGAACAGATTCTCAGATGGTTTCCAATCCCATCCCTGCCTCTTCTGCTCTGCCCCTTGCAACTTAGTGAAGACTCTCTGAACACCACCTCCCATGGGGAAGAGCAGCCACCGCTGGCCATTGCAGAGTTCTGTGACATAGAGCTTGTCATCACATTGCAGTTAATGTCTCTGTGAACGGCATAACCATGGTCCTGGTTTGTTTTGACTTTGAAAAGTCAATCTTTTTTTCTCTTCATTAAATAGTAAGATTTTTATTTCAGAAAGTGTAAGACACATACAACTTCAAAAGCATATTTATTTTTCTACACAAGAGTCATTGCAATGCCTGTGGAGGACAATGAGCCTGGTGTTAGCCTGACTTCATGTGCATCTGCAGGGAGCTGCAGCATCTCCTCATAGAATGAGCAGAGTGTCACCTCGTAGTTACCAAGTTGGTATCTTTCACTGTGGCTTCAGAATGTCAGGTACCCAGTTGTGTTATTTTCTGTCAAAGAGGCACCCAAATCTCCTGCTCTGATACAATCAGGTTGGCGGTCTATGGCTGTTAATTTTATGCATCAACCTGAGACAGACATGTGGCACCCAGGAGTTTAGTCAAACTACACTGCCTGCAGATATGTCTGTGTATGTCTTCCAGTTGTCCTCCCCAGTAGAGATGTGTGAATGACCCAAATAGAGTTAGAGGCTGGCCAGGAAGGAATTCTGTCCCTCTTTGCCTGGCTGCCTTTATACTGACCGAAGTCTTCTGCCCACAGACTAAGAACCCTTCTGAAACATGGGCCATTAGCTCTCTGGAGTCTCCAGCTGCCCACGGGGTGGGGGAGGGGTGGTCCATGGACTTTGTAGGTACTAGGACAGCTGAACAGCTCCTCACAGTTCAGAACACACCCTCAGAGATCCATGTGTCCTTCCTTCTGTGTGTAGAGCAACAGACCAAGAGAGTGATAAGCAACTGAAGGAGTTAGCAGATGAGCGGTTCTCCTGAGCTCTGAAGACAGTGTGATAGGAGAGAGCAGAATAAGGGAACAGAACAAGGAGCAGCAAGTGCAATTAAAGACCAGGACCAATCCAGAAGAGCAAGAGAGTGGGGAAGGGGCCACGAGCAGTAGAGGATGTGACCCTGGACTACTGTGACTCCACTTCTGAGCTTCAAGCAGAGACTGATGCTAATTCATGATTTCAAAGAACAATGGTGCTCTGGACCAGATCTCCAGTGTAGCAGGTCTGTTCTCATTGCTGCTACTAAGCCCTCTATACACATCAGCACGGTCAAGAGGGTTAATCTGTGCTCATGTATTTCCCTGTTAAAATAGCATGATTGGGGGCTGTGTAAGAGGTTGGCGGCCACGAACTTGTGTAAAGAGTGTCTGTGGGAAATGAGATGGGAACTGTACCTGGCCTTTGTGCCCATGGTCCCTGTGGAAGTCATTGTGTTCCTCATTGTTTTATTTACTAATCAGCTTCTGGAGCAAAGCATGTGGTAGGTAGCACGGGTGGCTAAGTGCTGAGCTGCTGGCTCTGCTGTGATCCTAGAGTCCAGTGCTCTGGAAACAGAAAAAATTTTTCCAAGGAAACTTGGTCCATGTCCTTCGGGGCAGGAGACCTTCCTGGGAGCACAAGGAGCTAGGGCTACCATGCTTTGAGAGCTGGCAGCAGAGCACAGCCTGCAGGCTCATTGATAACACATTCTTGTATGCTGCATTGGGAGACACAGGGAGGTAATGTCTCTGCTGACTTCACTGTGTGGGGGCAGCAACAAGAAGAAAGAATGATGTGGCTGACATACATTCGGAAGATGGACTGCTTAGCCAGACCTTAGGCAACAGAAGATGGCTTGTGATACATGAGGGAATCCATTAGTGAAATGAGAGGAGTGAACTTTAGATGTAACATATCCATCACCGAGCACTGGGCTGGCTGTGGAAACAGGAGCAGAGCACTGAGCATGAGGGATTGACCCAACTCAGGAACACACCCTTGCAGGGCTGCTCTGTGGAGATTTAGACTCCACATCGCTGGAGAGCCAGAGAAGGCACATTTGAGCACTCCCCACGTACCTCCATGAGCCTGCAGGGACCTCAACCTGGCCTGGCGTGTCTGCAAACATGGAGGAGAGCCCACTTTGCAGGGTCCCTGAGCTCCCCAAACAAATCCACTTGCTTTGCACCGTGTTCCTTTTAAAGTGTCACTTTGAAGGCTGGCATGGAATAAAGCTGGAAGTCACCTAAGCAGGTGTTTACAGTCTTCAGTGAGCAGGCTGGTCCATGCAGTAGAGACTGGCTGCAAAAGCTGTTCCTCTGCAAGCTTTTCCTTTCATCCTGCCTGAGACAAGAGGCTCTCTAATTTTGTAGGAAGACAGAGAAGCATGGGCCTTGGATTTTATCATCATCATTACTGGGGGTTGTTTGGGGTTTAGTTTTCATGTTTTGAGACAGGATCTCAAGTAGCCCAGGTTGGTTTTGGACTCCCTAGGTAGTGAAGGGTGACCCTGAATTCCTGATTCTAAGATGGCCAAGTGCTAGAATAGCAGTAGTGCCCCACCTCTCTGGTCCAGGCCTGGCTTTTAAGGAACTTTTAAAAGAACAATAACAGGGATAGCGAGCTTCCCTCAGAAACCTGAATGCCTAAGCAGCTGGTTGTGGATAGAGCAGTGAGCAAAAAGAGCAGAAGGGGAACAGAGGGAGGAGAAAGCTTGGCTGTGGGGAGCCAGGAAAAGCAGAACTTCTGGGAGCCAGTGAACCCATAGTCAGCACCCAGAGGCCCCACAGGGAAATGTGAGAGGGAACTTGTGGTATGAAGCTCCAGGGGCAACACCAGGAATGCTGGGGGGTGGTCTTCAGTAGAGGATAGACTTCTGAGGGATGCAGAGTGTACCTTGGAAGGGTGAATCAGAGCTAAGTGGATTGTATTGGGGGTGAGTGAGCTCAAAGGGAGAGGATGGGTGATATGGAATTCTCCTCTATATGCTGAGAACACCATTGGTTAATAAAGAAGCTGTTTGGGGCCTATTACAACACAGATTAGGGCAAAGCAGGATTTCCAAGCAGGTAAAGGAGGAGAGAATAGGCTGAGTCAGGAAGACACCATGTAGCCAGCACTGAAGGAGACAGATGCCTGGAAACTTTACCAGTAAACCATGAGCCTCATGGTAAAATATAAAATAATAGAAATGGGTTAATCTAAGATAAAAGACCTAGACAGTAGATAGTAATACACTTAGTGATTGGCCAAGCAGCTTTTTAATTAATATAGTTCCTGAGTGATTATTTCAGGTCTGGGTAGCCGGGAAAGGAATGAGCAGCCTCTACCAACAAACTGACACCCAACGTGGGACAAGAACCCATGACCCTGAGATTAAGAGTTTCATACTCAGCTATGTGAACTGGATGTGCAGGACCCACAGAAAAATGACTGTTGAACTTGCCTGAAGGTGAGATGGTCTTTCAGGGCTCCTGCTTCATGAAAAAGTTTGCCAGACTTTCTGCAGGGCAAAGAAGAAAGTGACTGACAAACTGCCAATATAGGTGTAACTGTCTTTGAAATTTCCTACTTCATGGAAAAGATACTATGAAGATATTGCTTCATGACAGATACTATGGGCCTGTAAGCTAAAGATGGGTGCCCCAATGTTACAGAAGATCTTTGGGTGACTGTCCAGGCAGCGAGATGTCTCTGTCAATTCTAGAGTTTGGAAGTTGTTTACAATGTACTTTCTGTTAACTTAGGTTGTATATATCCTTCTGGAGTCTTTGATGGAGTTGAAGAACAGATAGTTATAGTTTTTCTTAGTTAAGATAAAAGAAAAAGTAGATATAAATATTGCAACTGTAAGTAACTCTTGGTTGATAACTGTTTTGTTATATGTAATTTTACTATGTTAAAGTTAGACAGAAAAGGGGAGGTGATGTGGGATTTTCCCTCTGTATGCTGTGAATACCAGTGATTCATTAAAAATCTACTGTGGGCCTATTGCAGCTCAGAATAGGGCAAGGCAGGAATTTCAAGCAGATGGAGGAGGAGAGAGTAGGCAGAGTCAAGGAGAAGCCATGTACCCACTATAGGAGAGACATGCCAGACACCAAACAGAACCTTACCTGTAGGCCACAACCATGTGGTGATACACAGATTAGTAGAAATGGGTTAATTTAGGATATAAGACCTAGCCAATAAGAAGTAGGAGCTAATAGGCCAAGCAGTGTTCTAACAATACAGTTTCTGTGTAATTATTTCAGGTCTGGGTGGCCAGGAAATGAATAAGCAGCCTCTGCCTACAGACAGGGACTGCACAGGCTTTAGGATAATTAACTAGAGTGAATCAGGTCCCTTTAAAGATGTAGACCAGAGTCGGCAGAGGGAACCAGTTCATGGAAAGGCTTAGCACTGCAGTGGAACAGGAACTAGAGAAGAACATGGGGCCATGAGATACAGACACTTCATTAAAGAGTCTGGATGGGGGGCAGAGATGCAGCAGAGATGGCAGTCCCTGGGCAGTAGCAGCAAGGGAGGAAGTACCTAAGGCTGCTGCTATGTCTGGCAGGAACAAGGCTTTGGGACCCGGATCCAGGAGAGGTTTGAGTTCTCCCTTGGAGGTTCTAAGCTAGCAGCAAATGTTGACACCATCTATTCTGGTCTGTGACTTTTTCAGCATTGTCTGTCCAGTCACCCAGATGGAGGGGTGAAAGTGACTACAGACTAAGTCCTCCGCTAACATTTTGCCCCCAGACCTGGGTGGAAAACAGAGTTAAGAAGCTTATCAGACATGGAACAAGAAGATGAAAGACTTGAGGAGACTCACGAGGAACCAGAACAGAGGAGCAGCTTGTGTGTATCCCTGTGTATGGGGTATACGCAATACACAAGTGTATGTCTGCTAGGTTAGCTCTTTTCTGCTCCCTCCTACCCAAAAATCTGATGCTTGGCTAATTTGGGGAAAGTTTGGGGAATTTTTCTGAGGTCCTGTCCTGTTCAGAAGGAAGTAGTAGGACCCCCCTCTACAGTGCCCTCAAGATACTGTGACAAAATATTATAAACTGAGTGCTTTAAAACAGCAAGTATTTATTCTTTCACAGCTCTGAAGGGGCGTGTGCATGAGACCAAGCTGTCAACAGAGCTGTGCCCCTTCTGACTATGAAAAAAATCCTTCCTTCTTATGGAAGTGTCTGCCTTTGCTGTGTTCTAGGATTGTGGCCACATCACTCAGTCATTGCCTGGTCAAAATGGAGACTCTTCCTCATGAGTCAGGAGGTTCAAATCAATCTCTCCCAACAAGAACACTGCTGGTGGATTAGGGTCCCAGTCTTAACCTGACCTTAACCTGGTTACTTCCATAGAGACCCAGTTTCTAAATTGGGTCACATTTATACATAATGTGAGTAGAAATTCAGTCCATATTTTGGGGGGAACACAGTTTAACCCACACTAGCTGTGGACCCAGCATTGGAGAATTTTTCTCCGAGTAGGAAATTAAGACATGTCTTGCCAAAGGGCTCTCAGTCCAACCTGAATGGCCTGGGTTGTCTTCTCCCATTTGCAGGGCAGGTACTGTCAAGCTCTGTCAAGCCTGGTGTAATTAATTCTGAAGACACAATCACAGCTCTTGCTTTTTCTGAATCTTCAGAACACAGAGTAGGGCATCCTTAGGCTCATATCAACAAAGCATGACACCAAACTTCTTAAGAAAGAAAAAAAACACACATACGCAGCCCAAGCAGAGGGGCTTCACTCTGGGAGATTTCTGAGGGACTGAGTTCTGTGCATTTTGACCCCAGGTCGTGTGGAAGAATGTGGAAAGGACCACTGTCAGCAGGGTTTCCCCACACACCCAAGTGAAGTATGACTGAGCCAGGATGACTGGAGCAAGCACTCCTTTCTAGACACCATTGCTAAAAGAAGCCAGGCTTCACTGGCTGTCTGCTCATCACTTCAGCAGAGCTCTGCCCATCCCCAGCATCCAAATAAAATTAGCTGCAAATGTGAGAAACTGAGGGTGAATTCAGGAATCAGCTCAGTGATTGCATTTCTGCATGTAATTGTCACCAAAGGATCCCATCTGAACTGGCTAGGCTGCGCTTTCTGAGATGAAGTGGTTGGCCGAGGTCTAGGCGTCAGCCAGGAGAGTGGACGCCTCATCTGAGGGAAGGCAGAGAAGGTGGGGACAATGAGGAAAGCTTGCTTTCTTTGTACCCAGGAGAGCTGAGAAATGGCCAGCGTGAGTGCCTGACCCATGCAGATGAAATTGATTTCATTATTTCTCATTTTCCAAACCGAGATTACGGCTGGGCAGAGAGCAGCCCTCTATTTTCAACTGAGCCCTTTGATTTTCAAACAACTTCAGGCTTGGGCTCTACTTGTCCCTTCCTTTGCTTTTCTCATAATTAAGAAGAAATTGTGGTTACTTCTGGGCTGACGGAAGAGATTTTGAAATTTGGTGGGGGAAACCTTGTAACTCCCTAAAATTGGTTTTTAGAAAGTGACTCCAATGTCTGCATTTCTTAATGATGGGATGGAGTTCAGGAGCCAGTCTTTTCCCAGGGGAGAAGAGGACACCATCTCTCTGGAGAGGCCCCAGCATGGCATGCTCCTGCCTCTGCCCTTGTCCAAGGAAGTCTCTTGAATGATGGTTTCCATGAAAAGCCACTGTTTCCTTCCCCTTTCTCTCCTCCATTCTGAAGATGGGCTTTGGGGCAGGGATCAGGTTCCAAGGCAGAAGAAGCCTTCTTGGATTATGTGGAAACACAGCCTTTTAGATCATACTGACCCAACCCCGATGGGTCTCCAGGACCAAGGCCTTCCACGGAAGCATGGTCCACATTTCACGGGGTCACTGAGCCAAAGGCACCACAGGAAGGGAAGAACTGAAGAGAGTAGCAAGCCTCAGGGTTTAGGAAGGACAGAGGCCTTCCTGGGGCCTGGGTCTGAAGAAGTCAGGGAAGGAAAGAGCAGCTACCAGAATCTAAGAGGACTTGCAGAGGGGTGGATGCACGATGGATCACCATCTCTGGCTTCTACAACTGGTGCCTAAGGACATGGGCTTTGGAGCCCTACTTGCATGTAGAGTTCAAGCAGCACTGTCTGGAGCATCAGACTTCCTACTGGAAACCACACCATATGACTGTCTTATTTGTAGAGACCTTGGCCACTAAGAAGACAGAAGGAGCTGGAATCCCCCTATAAGAGCAGGGAGCCTTGGGAAGCTCTCAGTGACAGCTGCAGGGGTCTAGATGTCAGAGGGAATGACACGGTGCCTTGCACAGTTACTTTCTTTCTTATCGGGGATGCAATATTGGAAGCACTGACCTACTTCAGTCTGGTGTGGCCAGGAGGTTCATAGTGAATACTAATCTGCCTTTGTCCCAGAGCCTGGGCACATTCCAGTGGCCTTCCCACCCACTAGGGAAGGGGGTGGGATTTTTCACATTAGGAGGTGGGTGGCTTCCTGGAGTGTCCCAGTTCCTAGGTGAAGTCCCCTATGGAGCACAAACACATTAGGCTATTTATGTCTTATTCTCCTGCTGGGAAAATAAACTTGGAACACTGAAACCCAGATTCACCAGCTAGGGACAGGTTTTAAATTCATGAGAGGCCTGAACCTGCCTTGGCAGCAGCTGGGGGGCAGGGACTTGATACTCCCTCTTCCATTGGCCTTTTCTTGCCATCTCTAACTCCAGGCAGAGGGAAAGCGGACAGGCAAGTCTTTTTCTATTGATAGCTGGAGTTTGACGTTAATCGCACAAGCACTCTGTAATCAGCTTACAATTGCTCAGTGCTATAAGAGAAAATAAGGCTGCAACTTGGGTCAGAATCCCACTGGGCTCAGTATGAACTACTGAGCTCATCACAGAAGATGACTGTATGACTTAACGAAGTGAGAAACCCCATCAGTACACATGTGGAAGTCATGAACCAGAGACGAACCCTGGTTATTATGGAGGGGAACCTTGTTCCAGGATGGAGGTGCCCTACTTCAGAAAATAGCTCCGTGAACAGAAGCAGTGGGATTTATTCTAGAAGAATCACTGGAGCATGGCTCACAGATGCTCAGAAAACAGTAGCAAGATCTTTGAACTTCTTAAGTTTGGGACCAAGCCGAGCATGGTGGCTCAGACCTACACTGGGAAAGCTGAGACAGACAATTGTCAGGAGTTCATGGTCAGAATCACAGAGCAATAATATGCCTTAAACAAAGGAGTGAAAAGAAATAGAACAAACCAAGACACGTAAAACAGTTCAGAGCAACAGATTTTTCATCTGCCTGCAACTGTCCTCTTATCTCCCCTGCTTGGCATGGGTGTGCCCTGGTGCCACCTGCTGCCTCTGCAGTGGTCCCATGGTATCTCAAAGTTTGTGGATTAGAACCTCAGTCTCCATGTTCCTATGTTGATGGCATTAGGGGGTGAGACTTCAAAGTAATGGGGTTATGTAGGTGGAGCTCCCGTGATGTGGCTTCCCCAGGAAGGGGACTCAAGCTTGCTCTCACCTTGCTCAGAATCACCCTGTTGATCTTCTTCCCTCGTGGTATGGTGACAAGGCAAGAAGGCCCTCCCCTGTTGCTGACACATTGGTCACAGCCTTCCCAGCCACTGGAACTGTGAGAATAATTTCTTTTTTGTTTATAATTGGCCCAGCATCAGCTGCTCTGTGACAGTCCTATGGTTTGAGACTGAAATGGCCGTCATGGGTTCATGTCTTGAGCACTCTATCTCAATCCTGGGTCGGGGACAGCTATTTTGAATGATGCCTTTAGAAGGTGGGGCCTCATTGGCAGAAGTAGGCCACTAGAGACAGGTCTGCACTTTGTGGCCATCACTGCTTCCCTTCTGGTCTCTGGGCTTCCTGGTCCAGCATATGAACAGTTACTTCATTCTCCTGCAGTCACAGAAGGAGCCACTCCACTTTGCTGTCTCCAGCACAGTGGACTGAAATTACTTGGAAGTCGTGGGCCCAAACAATCCTACCTTAAGATTTTTCTGTGAGACATTTGGTTACAAAGACACAAAAGTAGCTAGTAGAAGGACCAAGGGGAAAACAAACAAACAAACAAACAAAAAAAAACAAAAAAAAACCCAAAACTGCCTTTGGCTTCACCTGTGTTTACCCAAAGCTGTAGGTAACAAAGAATTCAGTGGAGAAAGGGGAGAAAAGAGCTCAGGACCATGCCTTCTCTGATTCGCTGGGTGCCTTGTCTGTGATTGGTCCTTTCAGTTGAGCATCTTCATCCTTCTCTTGTATCCCAAGCAAGGATTTATTATTCCACCTGGGCCTGAGGAAAGCAGCAGGCTGTTCCCATCATGAGGATCCCACCCTTGAGAGTCCATTTCCTTTAATGCCTTCTTTTCTCTCCATCCCATGAACCTCTTCAATCAAAGGGCAGCCACTTACAGGCACATGGCGCAGAGAGCACACAGCCACAAATCAGCTCTTTGTTTCTGCATCAGCAACACTGATTTTCTGTGTGTTGAGGTGTGTGGGGGATGTGGGGAGTCTTTGAAGAAATTATGGAGTTTAGGAAGGTGTCTGCAGCCATGCTATGTGATGGGCCAGGCTCTGTGCCAGGCTGCCTGGGGCCTATTTTCTGTCTCTGTTGGAGAGAGCCCCACCTGAAAACATTTCTCAACAGGGCCTTGTGTAAAAGTCATCAAATTAGGGACCCTCACAGGGAAAAGAGCTGGGCCTAAGTTCTCAGGCTCAGTATAGCAAGAGGGGAATCATGAGAGCATGAGGCTGGGCAGGTGACACGGGCTGCCACAGCTTATCCAAGTAGGGAACTACAGGGGACCTATACATCACAGGAATGCAGAGAGGTAGACATCTTAGGTGGGAATCCTTAGACTACTGGAATCCTCTCAGAGAGTCAAAGCAGGCCAGCCCTCATGCAGAGGAGACATCCATGCAGGGCCCTCCACATACCCATCCATTCTTTCAACAAAGCTCACACCATGTGCAGAAGGGAGATCCATGTATCTGGGGCCCACCACATACACAGACATTCACTCAACAAACAAAACTCAGGCATCTGGTCAGGTTGAGGCTGCCAGACCACAGAAAATAGTATCTTTCCCCCACCTCAACCTCGTGACCTTCACATCCCTCTGGTGCATTACACACTGTACATGTCTGTGACAGATATACAGAAGTCAAGGAGCTCTGGAGAGGCCTGAGATCCAGATCAGGGAAATCTCATAGCAGAAATGGGGATTGAGCAAAGGACTTTGGGACTGCAGGGCTTCAGAGAGATGGATCCTAACAGAAAGGAACGATGGTACCTAGGAGGTAGGAGACTATTACAGGAGATGGGGTGGGTACAAGTGGGAGAGGCATGCTGGAGAATTCTGCTTTTGTTTCCTGAATAAATGACCATGAACTTGTTCTCTCCTGGGGCCCTGCTAGCTGAGAGCAGAAACAGAGAGCTCAACCAAAGGCCATTTAACAGATAAGGCTCTGAGAGGTGTTGGAGGCTGGAAAAGTGGCAAGGATGAACCAGTGCAGAAGCACATATGTACATGTGGATATGCACAGATGTATACATGCATGCACAGGCAAAGCAGACATACTCCCAAATGCATGAATATGGGCATATGCACGTGAACACATACTCTGGTTCTAGTAGCCTAAAAGTGTTGCATAATTTCTGTGTTTCTTCTTAGTTCAGCAGGAAACAGTGGTACAAGGCTGCACTAAAGCAAGGTGACTCAGGCTGGACTAGAAATGTGCACTTGGCTGCTCTGACTCTGCCCTCCCCTCGTGGACCTGGGAAGGATTTCCATAGCAGCAGACTTTGTTTTTCATTAGATTCTTCTCCCCTTTCCTTATGACCCCTATCCTCAGGCTCCACCTATATTAGACCCTTGAGTTCTTGATCAGGCATTTTTGGAATGAGAGACTAAATTTTTGTACTGTGGCCTAAATGCGAGGGTGGAGAATCATAGCAATTGTCCTTGTCTTTCATTGTGTTGAGTTATTCCTTATCATGGAAATGGAATGTCTTCAACCCAATGCCAAGTCAAACTCCTTGTGGGTAAAACCTACAGACATAGGCTATGACGCATGCTCTACCAGTGCTCCCAATCTCTCCACCTGAGGAACACATGCAAGTTTAGGGGAGTAGAAAACAAGGTTGTTTTTAAACCTGAACACACCATCACATGCAAACACAAACTTTACAAAATGTAGTATTCTGCTGCGACGTAGAAAGAGAGCAAAGCTCTTGCCTATCCTAAGGGGTCAGGCCAGCAGGCAGCAGGTCCTGAGTCAGGGCACAAGTAAGTCTTAGAACCATACCTGTTCTCCTATAAGACAAATTAAGAGTACTTTGGTTGCCAAGTTCCCCTTCTTATTCCTAGTTCCCTACAGAAGCAGTTTGCCTTTGGCCCTTGACTCTAATGGAGATGGCTACTCCCAGAGGCCGGAAGGGCCATAGTCTGGTCTGTCCCTAGGACACGGCTTGAGCAATGTGGGCCTAGAGGATCTACAGGGCCTTTCACTGGGGCAGGACAGCAAACTCTCCCTTAGTTTCAGTACACACAATAAGAATAGTCACACCCACAGAGCAAGGTCAGTGTTGATGGTGACTAGGGTGAGTACAGGGTGACCCGTGCAGTGCCATGACCCCAACAAGGTTCATGTTCTGACTTCTGCACATATCGCTGGCTGCTGTACTTGCAGACCTTGGAGATAAACAATCGCATCTCCATTCACTGAGGGGAACACAGAGGCACCAAGGATCCCCTATGTACCTTTGACTTGGCCCACATTGACTATGCTTCATCCCAACTCAAAGTGGTGATGACCTTTTCTTAGGACATGGATGGACTATCATAGGAAGTAGAGGAATATGAACCCATAGACTGTATTTGTCTTAGGTAAGTCATGTGAGGCCTCTTTGAATGGTGATGATCTTTTCGGAACCATTCCTCATGAGTCCCTTATGAGATACTGGTCAGTAGATATTGTAACTATTAGCCCCCACTAAGAGGAACATGCATGACACAGTACAACTGTTCTAGAAGGTCAGAGGAGGTGCACTAACAGGAAGTAACTAACAGTATAAGCCTTGATCCTCTCTATATCCTAGGATCAGTTTTTCCCACTGAGTCTGTTACACCCAAATGTTATATAGGCATTAGGTAGGCACTGGACTCTAGCCTGTGGCCCCTGTGACAGACCGGGCCCTGGGAGCTAACAGAGGTACAGGGGTAATTGGTGAAAGTCAATACACCTTTGTGTGGCTGTGATAGACACCAGACTGAGTTACTGCCCTTCAGAGTGAGTCATGTCCAGGAACAGAGCATTCCAAAACCTGTTCACTAGGTGGGCATTGGTGCCCCAGCCCTGACAGGTCACTGTGATAACTGTCCAAGGACCATGCTCCAAAGGCTGAAAGCAAGTCTGCTTTGAAGGTTTATTTTTAAGTACAGCTATTTTTTGTTTGAACCAAGTCATACTAAGTCTCATAAAGAAAGCAAGCCACGAAGAAGCTCAGGTCTATCAGAGAGCTCTGGGGCCAGTCCCCACGTGTACCACTGGAGCTCAGGAACCAATTACCTTCGGATGCTCTCAGAAATTCTTTGATGGATTCCAAACTAGAAAATATTTGCTTTTTTCCTTTTCGGATTGCAGATTCTGCTATCAACCAAAATGGGGACGGGCCAGCTTGCCTTCCTCCTGCTGCAATGTCTGTCCCACCAAGGGGTTTGTGAGCACCATCCGAAGAATTATTAAGATGCTCAAGAAAATAAGCCATTAAGAAAATGCATTTAGGTGTCATAAAACGAAAAGGCCATGTTTCTCTTCACCAGAGGAATTGCATGGGGACATAAACCATAATGTTATGACTGAAACCCTCCAGCTAAGTGCTTCCTGCTCTGCAAAAACACGAGGATGGGTAGAAAGGAGTGGAAATGGAAGCTGACAATGGAGATGTGACCACAGTCTGACTTTTCCTAGGGCGCTGGAAGCCCCCTAACTCAGAACTGTACTCTGAGGAGGCGCTCACCATCATCCTGGGTCTGCTGACTGCCAAGTGGTACAGCAGGTTTAGTGGCACAATTTTTAGGGGACTTGGAGTGTCATTTGTGTTTTTTTTTCTCTATGAACTGAGACACTCAGATTTTAGGCCCATATTCCTATTGACTTGTTGGCACATAGATAATGAGCCCAGATTTTCTGGATGTGTGTGTGTGTGTGTGTGTGTGTGTGTGTGTTTATGTATGTATGTTTTCTTTTCTATTTCTCTTTTCAGCTACTCTTTGGAAATGCATCCCCTGTGTGTGGCACTGAAGCACGTGCTAGAGGAAGAGCTCCCACAAGCAGTAGCAGTCAGCCATGCTGGAGGATGTTGCATCATCTCCTTGAAGTTTTCATTTCTACCCATCTGCCAATTTTACCACGTGCTCCTTTTCTTGATAGGATCCACACAGCAGTCGTGACCAAGCAGAGACAGCATCTGAAGGAGCACATGGGCCAGGCCACCTCACCTGCCTCAGAGCTTGGCCTTCACCCTCATGTGATCAACAAGACCGACTTAGTCACAAGAGTATGCTCAACCACAGCCTATGAACTGATCCCGCAGTGAGTAAGCAGGATGATCAGCTCCTTGTCCGCTCAATCCTGTGCTCTTTAAATTACCCAGTGCTCTTTTGCTGGAGTCTTCAGACAATTCAATAGCTTTTTTTTTTCTTTTGTCCAAGAAATGTCTCCAGAGATAAACAGATTTGAATTCCTTCTGCATTTTCAGCATGGATTCTTCTTATTTCTCTCTCTTAAAAAACCCAATGAACTGTGTACTGTAAATAAGGAGAAATGAAATCCCCTTATTCACGATGATCATGCTTAAACCCATTTCCCTAGATGGAACCCATAATGTGATGCACAAGTCCCACTGTAAATGCATTTCTCATATTGTATGCATCCAGTCCTAAAGTTACAATATTTACAATACACAAATACGAATCCCATCATCACACTCCTGAGTAAGCTCAGTTACCCAAGAAATGACACAAACCAAACAGAATTAAAGACAATGTAGGCAGGACCATGGTCCCTCAGAATACCCAACCCCATATACTGTCACCCTTGGCAGACGGGAAGACCTCCAGGCGACTGTCACTACTAGAAAGCTTGGATGGTCAGCTGCATCCCTCTAAATGAATCTCCCTGGACCCCATGCAGATGGAACAAAGTGGCACAAATGACGTTTTTCAAGGCTCTTGGTCCATATCCTGCCACTGATACCCCTGGGTGAAGTCCAACAGAAGGAGCAGGGCAGAGGAGCATAGTGGGCACAGGGTGGAAAGAGAGGACATAGCATCGCATCGCATCGCATAGCATAGCATCGCATAGCATAGCATAGCATCGCATCGCATCGCATAGCAT
>LOEQ01004152.1:10638-29107 GCA_001685075.1 Bramus lutescens | reverse complement strand
GCATAGCATAGCATAGCATAGCATCGCATCGCATCGCATCGCATAGCATAGCATAGCATAGCATAGCATCGCATAGCATAGCATAGCATCGCATCGCATCGCATAGCATAGCATAGCATAGCATCGCATTGCATCGCATAGCATAGCATAGCATAGCTGGCAGACAGATGAAGAAGAGGAAGCTATCCTTGAGCCTGTTACAGTTTGCACAAGGTCACTCTCTGGGAGCTCAGGAGTTCATTGTCAAGCCTCGTGCCCATGGCATCCTGATTTCCCTCCAGCCTTTCTGCATGCGCTGAACACAGAGCACACTTTCATGCACCTTCCAGTTCACAAAGATCCCAAACACTTCTCTAGACTGTCTGTTCTGGCTTCGGCTGTGTTCTGCTTCCCAGGAAGGTTAAGTGCCCACCTTCCCACATGCAGAAAATTGGGGAAAGACAAGTGAGGTCACAGGAGAGACAGAAACACACGCTGTGAAGGTGCACTAGCCTGTCAGCAGCGACACTGTTCATCTGCCTAGCCACCTTCACCGCTCTGCGGATACACACAGTAAGCTCAGACGGCTTGTCTCTCCTGCCAAAGCCAAGCACAGTCACCTCTGAAAACTGCTCTGATGTCCTGTTCTGAAGTTCAGCAAAATCACCTTTTCCCCCTCCTCTTAGATATTTCTTTTCCATTCATCTGGTCATTTTGTCACCCTGTGCAGAGTTTCATGCTGCGAATTTGGTCATTTCTATGACAGCTGTTCAGTATCTGTCACAGAGGGAGCAAACATCCCCCGGATTTACACGGCTTACGGTTCAGATCTGCAGATGGGGAAATGCTTCCAGCAGCTCCAAATCCTCCCAGGTTCCACAGAGCCTCGGGGTCATAACAACACAGGCTGTATGACTTGCTGTCTGACTGACTGGTGCTTTGGGAAAAGGCCAACCTCAAAAGACCCTAAAATCAGTACCTCCTCCCACATATATACAGAGCAAAGTTGCACTGTATGCTCCATCCCCAGTACAATTAAATGTACAGACTCTGTCCCGCAAGCTCCCAGTTTGCTGGGGGAACAGAGAAGTCATCAATCACCAAGCACGATTGGCCTTGCTCAGGTCAGCTGGGAGAGCCAGAGACCACAGGGCCTCCAAAGCACTCAGGAATAGAAGGCAAGCCAATAAATCACCAAGGCAGTGTGCCCTTCCTCACGTCTGACAGACATGCCTCTTACGGCAGCACCAGAAAGGGTTGGGATTGGATTGAGAGCTAGCCAGGTATCAAGGACCTCTCTGAGTTCTATTATCAACTGAATGATAAGATAGAGGAGACACACACATTCCACAGCATGAGTGAGCGCTACAAAACCACACTGTTTCTCTCATCTTAGCAAGACTTTGAGTATTATTTAATTGAGGAGTTCTTTAAAACTTACGTTTTTCATCTGGTGAGGTGGTTGGGCAGGTAACAACCCCTGCCACCATGTCCAATGCACTGATTCAGTTACTGGGACTCACATGACAGAATGAGAGAACTGGAGTCTGGAGAGACAGCTCAGTCGGTAAGAGCACAGATGACCCAAGTTCGGTTCCCAGCACCCACTTTGAGTGCCTTACAACCATCTGTAACTGTAACTCCAGATTTACGAGATCCAAAGCCCTATTCCAGCCTCCATAGCCACTCCATAGCGTGCATGCACACACACACACAATTAAAATAAAAGGAAAATTTAAGCAAAGGCTAGAACTGACTCCCATAAGTTGTACTATGATCTCCATGTATATGCTGTCATGCATATGCTCACACACACACATTTTAAAAGAATAACTTGCAAGTTTTAGAACTTGTATTTTGGAAGAACTGTTACATAGAATTAAAACTAAAAGTTGATGACAGTTAAGTTGCAGAAAATGAATTTCTAATAAAATATTAAAATATAAAATCCTTATAAGAACAAACAAGTATGGCGCATTATGTTCATTTTTCTGAACTAGTAATATAAATGACAAAAAACAAAATCCATTATAATTAAAGGATACCAAATTATTGAAAATATGTAGGCCATTCTGAATTTGGCCATATTGAACATTTAGGCCAGTCTTATCAAATGATTCTTACAATCAGTACAGCCTGTTAGGGACACGACTTTCCACATCCGCCCAGGCTGAGGGAAGTCTGGCGCCAGCTTTCATGAACATTGCTTCTCCATCTGCATATACTGAAGTGGGAGGAGAACTGGGGATCATTTGATAGTACAGAGTGTTACTGGGCCACCCATGGAGACTGATGGGCATCTTCATTAAAATGGAATGTCCCAGGCAGTGGGGAGTCTGTCACAAAACAAGGTCCTTTCATCACAGTCTATGGCTAGAGTCTCCAAGGGAGAACTAAATCCAGCAAAGGGCTGAGCGACCACATTCCCTGAGACCATCCCATCTGCCTGGTGGCTTTGGGCTCAAATGGGGTAAGTCAGTCTTTTGACCTACATGACCTCTACCCACTTCCACAAGCTGCTACAGTCAAGCATTACTTGTCAAGGGTCGCGGCCTTCTGTTGACCACTAGCACAAAGGTCAATCACCTGACACTCCCTGAGTGCTCAGGCTGGTGGCAGCATCCATGTAGAGAAGGAGTGGACAGATTGACACAACTGCTCATCAATTCCGCTAACACGTGGGAAAACACTATAGGATGCTGACCGTCACAGCTCACAGGCAAGGAGTCACCATCCAGAGTGCTCCTAGTGGCAGCCAGAGCATAGATGAAAGTCTGGGCTAGAAGAGAAACCCAGACTTCCTCCTGAACCCTGACCCTGGGACCATGGGACCCTTCCCCTGCCCCAGACCCAAAGCTTCTGTGTGGAGGACAGAGGACAGAGGCAAGCTTCGGTGTTAATAGGGAATTTCTGCATGCTGAATGAACTCGATTTCTAAGAGCTGCTTTTAGCCTTCCCCAGGTTACAGGAGGTTGATAGAGTCCCCCAGGATTGGTTGCTCAGTCCTTTTCCCCTGACAGGTGGCATAACAGGTGACGTCGCAAGGACTCCAGACAGCACACGGAGAATCTTAAAGAAAGTTTGGGACCACCTTCGATTCGCAGGCAGGAGGGGAGATTTCCACAAGCCCACTTGGCTAAGTCTTGCACAAGTGGGCGAGGAAGAGGAAATGGAGAAGAATCAGAGACTATGAAGATGAAGCAGAATGAGTCCTTGTGGCTCTCAGAAGCCCAGAGAGAATCCACTCCTGTAGGCTGCCACCTTGTGTCATCCTGACAAACTAGTTGGCCTGTCTTCCTGGTCCAGGATGAAAATCTAGGTTCATCAAGTGGTGGCCTCTCCAAAACCAGATCCCACAGACACCTTTATTTTCACTGACATCAGTCATGACTCTTCTGAAGCCAGCACCTGTGTAGGGCATGGACATCCCGAGAAGTCTCAAAGTCTGTGTTCCTCTGTGCCCTGACAAGTGCTCCTGAATAAGCAAGCGGCTCTGCACACTTAGTTTTCATCCTCCCAAGGCCCCACCCATTACACCAACACTGGATCCTCTGAGGTTAGCAGGCCCTTGAGAGCCTTCAAGTCCCTCAGTCCTACCAAACACCCGGTCTTGCTGGCCTTCTGCTGCTGCTCCCCAGCCCTGGCTCTTCAACTGCCCTGCTCTCTCTACTGAGTCAGTTTTTCCCTTTACCCAGAAGACGTAAATGAAGACACAGCAAGAAACCAGTCATCTTCAGCAAGTCCAACAGAGGGACCCAAAGAAAACCATCCTACCGACACCTTGACCTTGACTTCAGCCAGAATGATGACATTTGTTATTACTCAGAGGGTCTTCTGCTCATGTACCTCACATTCAGTGATATGAGGATTCAAGTTGTGGGGTGACGGCCTGGGTGAATACTGTCAAAAAGACTCTGTGACATTTATACCCAGACATATGGAGGCGTATTATGCTTGCTTTCTTTTCATCATGAAGTTACATTCATGATTCTCATTCCCAGATCAGTTGCCATGGTGGAAGCTGTTGCTGTAGTGTTAGGAGTTTTAGCCTGTCCTTGTCAGTCCCGGTGTTTCCTCCATCAGTGAGGAACTGACAAGTTTCTGGACAGATAGAATTCCCAAGAGCATTCCAGGATGAGGGTCAAGGGAGAGGATAAGAGAGAAGAATAGAGAAGAGGAGAGGAAAGGAGGGGAAAAGAGGAAAGAAAGGAGGAGAGGGGAGGGGGAAGAAGAGGAGGAAGAGGGTTCTACAGATTGGAATCAGGCAGGTCTATGTAGTTACCTGAACAATACTTCCCAGGATACCAGGTTCTAATCTCCAGAGCCTATGTTACTTCATATAGTAAAATGCAATTTTACTGTATGGTGGATTTTGGAGAAAGAAGCTGGCTTAGCCAGGTAAGCCCTAACTCATAGTGCTCCTTAAAAAAAAAAAAANAAAGAGCTGAGGGGATGCGACACAGACTGAATAGAACTGGGTGACCAAGGACAGCACCATGCAAACATGGGAGTTGGAAGAGGTCATAAATGTTTTCTTTCCAGAAGCTTTGTGAAGCTTGGCCATAAGCACGTCTCAACTGTAGCCGCATGACTACTGCAGCCCCATGACTTTTGGTCTTCATGAACCATGAGAAAAATTATTTTGTGTTCATTTAAGCCACCCAGTCCATGTGCTGTAACAACCAAATAAGAGTCCCACAGACAGACTTGAGACCAGGATAGCATGAGCATAGGGCCTGATGGGAGATGGTCCACAGACAAGGCGAAGGATGGGGGCAGTAGAGGTACAGAGCCTATGGGAGATGGTCAGAGACAGTGCTGAGGGCTAGAGACAGTGCAGGCACAGGAAGTGATGGGAGATAAAGATGAACACAAATCCCCAACCAGAAATTAATGTGGCTAAGGAGTCAAAGATGGCCCATGGAGCATCATAAACACAGGGCAGCAATGGGGCATGCTCAGAGCATTGACATTCCACAAGGATTGAACTCTGCTGTCCCAGCATCCTGCAGTGACAGATCTTCATGTTGAAGTGACCTACATAAGACATGCCTCAATTTAAGATTATCCAATATCCCACCATCTTTCTCCTGAAGGGAGAGGACGGAGCTGAGAAGAATGTTTACAAATTGTAGTTCAAAAATGAAGTGTCTGATTCTGCAGAAATAAAAACAGTGGAGGATCATGGGGATGCCTTGCCAGAGAACTTTCCAGGGCTTCAGTGGAAGAATAGGAGGCTGGAGCTTCAGCTGCACCAGCTTCACAACCTTTCTTTTTAGCACTGGTACTGTCTGAGAGTTTGTACTGAATGAAGAGTGAATGGATGGAAAAATGCCTGAATCGCCTGAAATATAAACAAAATAAGGCTCACCATTTGCTCAGTATTGGCCACCTGCCCTCTGACTTTTAGCCCATGGCCACAGCCTACACAATAGCCATGTGAAGGCATCCCCCAGGCTTGCGCTCTGCCTGGCCATCATTACTTGCCAATTACATGGATAATTTAAGCAGTCACTTTGCTGTAACCATTCCATTCACAAATGTCCATAGTGGGAGACCACCCAGCACATTTACCCTAGGTATCTCTGAGAATTGGCAAGATTTTCCCAAATCCAAGATGATCATATTTGACCTAAGGTCACATATCATGCTACAGATGATTAGTCTAATTAGAAGTGGATTGGCTTTGATTGTCCCATTAATTTCAAAGGGTCAGGGTTCTTGGGCTCTCTTCTCCAACTCTTTTATTCTCCGACCATGTGGAGAGCTTTTGAAATAGAACTTGTGTCGTGCTTTAATGAAATAAATCCATCTCCCCTTCTCTTCCCTTGTCTTTCTTTATTACATCTGGAATAATTACTTAGAGAATTTCCAGTACAGAACCCAGTTCGGGGCATGCTGATGATCACTGGCTTTCTAAACATGCAGGCAGGAGATTCCCTGGGAAAGATGGTGAGCAGGTCCTCAAAGTAGGGGGTATAGACCCCACTTAATAAAAATATCTGAGCATTACCAGCTTACTGGAGTCTAACCAAGTTCAGGGTTCCCTGCAAAACTCAGATCTAGGGTCATAGATAATACATTGTTTGTCAGACTTTTGTGAACAGTATTTACCCCAAGCCCAAAGGGAACCAGGACCAAGGACTGGTTTCCTATCATCTTTTAGGAAAGGCAGGGAGAACTTGGCTAGCAACTCTCCTGTAATGAACAGGATGCAGCAGGGTGTCCAGTTCTCTGCCACTGTCAATGTGGAAGAAGCAGCGTATGGGCACAGGAGTGCAGACATACTTACCTAGGTCCACACAGGCACACATATGCACATTCATGTGTATATCTACATGCTATACACACACACACACACACGTTCATGCATGCATATTCAACATGCTTAGAGCCCTGACAGATTTTCCTTTCTTCTGCTACTTCCCACATGATCTACAGTCCTGATTTTTGAGTCAGATCTTAAGTACTAGAAGGGACCCATCAGATTGCTTAGGTTTCGAATCAGCATTAGTTTAGGAAGACCCACCACACCTGGGTGCTAGAATACAGCTGAATCCCGTATTTGTGCCTATAAAACCTCAAGAAGGGACTCAGCTCTCCCTCAGTTGGCTTTGGCATTCATATCTGGTTCTACTTTCCTGTAAGGCACTGGATGGGCATCATACCAAGATTTCCAGGACCAAATGACTTCCAAACATGTCATGTCACCTTAGCCTCCAGCTAAGGAGACACACCCTGCCCTGAGATCACGTGCTCTAGAGAAATGATGGCCTGTTTGGGAATTACCGTGTCCTACAAACATAGAACAGATGTGAGGCAGGATATCAAGGCATCCCCCTCCCAAAGGTGACAATCTGTCCTGGGCGTCCAGTGGGATGAGTGAAGTGGAACATACATGGCTGCAGTCACATACATTGTCCTCAAGCACCCTGTAAAGATGTCTGTAGATGGGTGCCCCTAGAATGGGATGGGTCCACACTTTGGCTGGGCAGGGTGGTGAGGGGGACAACAAGGAGCCAAGCTCAGTGCCTTGAGTCATTGTCTTACTCATGGTTTGTCACCAATAGTAGGTGGAGAGGGGTTCCAGGTCCTAGTGCACAATGGGGTTAGGGTTGAGCCACTGTTTATAGAATTTTATGACTCTGGGTGCAGAAGTGGGCCTTCCATTAGTGGATTATGACACAGTAAGTCAGTCCATTGGAGCTTGGCAGCATTTTTGAGGACGGAGCACTTGTCTCCCCCAGCTTATCCTCCTGTAGCTCTGTCCTGGTGGGGTCATATCTGGTGTCAACATAAAACACATCACTCTTACAGCAATACCAATACACGACGGTTTATTCTGAGCCAATATGAATGTCCGAGGCCCTGAACACAGAATCAGGTTTCCCTGAGTGACATGTTCATCCACAAAAAGCAGTTATGTGAGCTTTTATAGCTTTAGAACAAAAGAAAATGATAAATCAGTGCATTTTCCACTTAGGTGAGGACAGAAGGCGGGCAGGCTACAGCTGAGCAAGGAAACCTTCCCTGTAAGTTTCAAATTCTATCTCACAGGGCTCTTAGCTTTGGAGTTTATGGAAGCTAGATGTCTGCTGATCTAATATAGTTCAAGTTTTACCTACGGCTTGGAGAGACTGTTCAGTAGTTAAGAGTGTTTGCTGTTCAAGGGCTGGAGTTTGGTTCCCTTCATGCATGTCAGGTGGCTCATAAGTAATTGTAACTCCAGTCCAGGGGATCTGTTGTCCTCTTCTGGCCTCAGTCAGCAACCCCCCCCCACACACAGACACACACAGAGGCACACACATAATGAATGGGTGAATAAGTAACTCAAGCTCCTTTTTAAAAAGCATTACCTACTAGTCACTTGGATATTAAGTTAGATGCAGAGGTTGAGGGTAAAAGGCAGTAAGACAGTTTTGGCTCAGGGTCAGTGACATTCCATCTCTCCACAACCATGGTGCCCTTGTCTGGAGTCTACACACATCAAACACAGATGTGGTTTCCCCAGAGACTGTCAATTCACACTTCACTGCTGCGACCTGTCTCTGCACCCTTTCCAGAGCCAGGAGGGAGGGCCTGATCCACGTGATTTCACATGACCCACAAACAATTAGAGGGCAGACCTACTTCACACACCCAGTTTGTTGACCAATTAGGGAACAGGTTCAGACAGGCTAGACCCCAGACAGGCACGAGTATGCTTAGTAGCCCTACCATCATGGGTAGAAAGAGAAATGGGAAGTGGCAGGGGAGGGTATAATTCAAGAGCATTTTATGCAAATATATAAACGTCATAAGGAAGCCATTTGTGTATTTAGTAGAGACTGAGGGACCAGACAGAAGAAAACTCTGTTGGCTCTGTAGGACAGGGCTGCATTGAAAGTCTCCTGCAGGGCTGAGAGGATGAGCACTTCTTGGCCTCATCTCGGTCACCTCCAGGGAAGTTGTGCTCTCTGGGCTGCCCAGGAAGATTCTGGAGGCACTTCAGGACGCTGGGATGAAGGGATGTTAAAATGTCACATTCAAAGCATGCAGGTGGCAGACAAAGCAAAGCTGTGAGGGAGATGCATAGCACAGACCACCAACATCAGGCCGAGGTGACCTCTTGCGCCAATCAACAGAGCTCTCAATAAACGAGGAAAAGAAGGTCACCGTAAACCCAAGGCACAGGAAGGCAGGCCATAAGGGGACTTGAAAAGAGCAGAGAAAGGCTGGTGAACAAAAGCAGGATTGTCTGAAGGCAGCAGCAAAATGAATAAGGCTCCATCAAGTCCAGAATACTGAAAAAAAGACATAATGGCCAGTGTCAGAGGGTGAGCCACATGACCCCACAGGTAGTAAAGCACAGTAAACAGGAGGCCACAGGCATCTCCCTTTGTATCGTTTTTGACAGCTAAAAGCTGACTCTTTGAGACATACTACCTACCATGATCCAGCCCATACGAAATAGAGCCTGTGAACAGCTCCATGGCTGCTCAAGACATGGAACTCCTAAGTTTAAACTCCCACAGCACGAAATCTCTAAACCCAGATGGCTTCCCTGCGGACTGCTATAAACATTTAAAATAAGTTCTGTCCAGCTCGTGCAGAAACTGCTGGAAGAAAGCAGAACTTTCCAGTTCCTTTCACAAAGCTAGAATCACCCCATGCGAAAACTGCAGGAAGGAATCCGCGGAGAGGAACCTGCAGGTGATCTCCCAAGTGGGGACACTATGTCAGTGATAAAGAAGAATAATCACATTATTACAAGCAGGGTTTATGCCATGCATGCAAGCCTGTCTCAATATTCAAATCAATAAATAAAATCTGTTAGATCAATGTAATAAATGTAATAAACACATCCCCAAAGTTTATACCCATGCGCACCTTAGAGAGAGCAAAAAGAGGAGAATTTCATCAACCTGATGAAGACACGGGTAGGACTGAGGTTCATGGTCAGTGGTAATGAACCCAGGGCTTCTGAGATCAGATGCAAATCCTAGTCGAGGTGACACAGGCAGTTTCAGGCAGCACATAAAAGCAACATTTGTATCAAGCAGCCACAAGTGAGTGAGGGCTGGCATCTGAGGAAAGTTATGGTCCCCTTCAAGCTCATAGACTACTTAATTTAGGAAGGTCTGGGCTGGGACTACACCAGCTGGTGTACATTTGGAGTACAGGAAAACGAGTCTGGAACTCTAAGCTCCGGGTCCCCTAGCTTCATCACAGACCCCGCTGTGAGCAAGGGCCTCATTAGCCTATGCCTAAGTACCTTGTGGCCACTATGACATGTGGCCCTATCAAAGGGTTGGCAGAACAGGAGTCCGTTCCCTCACAGTTCTGAAGTTAGAAGTCCACAGTGGGTTCTGCTGTCTTAAAATCAAGGTGGCAGGAGAAGCTCTTTCTGGGCTCTTGGAACCAGCCTTCCCCTTGGCTTTCTAGCTCTTTGCCCAGATTCCCCTTTGATCTTCAGATCAGCAATGGAAGGTCAGCTGCTCCCCATACTGCGCCACTCTGGCCCCCTTTCCTTTGCCTGCAAATCTTCCTTGCTATTACACTGGGCCCAAGGGACAGTCCAGGGTCACCTCTCCATCTCTGGGTCAGCTACCTGGAAACTTTACATGTGTGACATGAATTGCTTTCTCTGTCTGTCCAAAAGTGCTCATCCCTCCACCAGCACAGCGAACAGTGTACTCCTAGGCTGGCTGTGAGCAGAAATCCTTTAAGGTAAGCATGTCACAGCTGCAGCAGCAATTCCATGAAAGACCTGATCAGATCCATGTCAAACCATTCATAAAAGTCTTCTGAGTTCCTTCCGCATGACTGCCAGTGCTGTTTAGAGACAGAGCCTTCATTGACGTGGACATGGTAACTGTAGGTACCAATCAGGAGTATGATTTCCCATTCCTGCAGATCTCACTACCACCTCCTTTGCCCTGCACACTGCAGCCCCATGCTCCACCCTCATTCATTCCTAGATCCATCACTAATGCAAGATTTGGAAACGCCAAGTTTTTGAGATTGTGGCATTGCTTTAGATGTCCCAAGGTAGTTTAGAGAGCACCTTCACATGCCACATTCATGTCCCTTGATGTTAACAGCTGTGCGACCCAGCCTTCCCCAGAGAAGCCAAATCGGCACGCGCAGGCGAGGGATTATAAGGAGGTAGCTCACACTCACAAGTTCCAAGCCTGGCAGTGGGTAGATAGACAGTCTGGAGTCCATAGAGAGCAGTGGTCAAAGCCTGGGTCCAGAGTCAGGAAAATTGTTCAAAAGGAGGACATCCCTTCCATTCAATATGAGACCCCTCTATGCTGGGGGTACGTTGTCTTGACTCCATCGATAGGCTCAACAGTCAGTCTCTCCCAGGTTCCCCCTACCCGAGATTTTCCCAGAGCAACATTTGCTGATCCATAGGAGTCAAATCCTTGAATCTCACATGTAGTGATACATGTCCCAAAACTAAGAAATTCACATTCTGCGGCGCAACTAACTGAGATAAAGGCTGCTTGGAGGTTCTAGTCTTCCACAAATGGACCTTCCTTTGTCCCCAAGTCTAGTGTAGGCCCCATATTACATTTAGGCCTCATGACCCTGATCTCCATGCCCATGAATGCTCAGTCTGTACCTCTGTTTGACATCAGTGGTTTTCAGAAGCATTCAACAAGTGTTTGGACAGGGTATCTTCACTTGACTTTCCTGATTTTTCTGTAGACTGTTGCATGGTACACAGGCAGACTCCCCTGTCTCACCCTGGTATGTGTGGTATGGAGCTTTGAATGGCCTCCATAGTCTCATATGTCTGAATACTTGGTCCCCAGTTGGTGGAACTGTTTGGAAAGGATGAGAAGACAAGGCCTTATTGGAGGAGTGTGTAACTAGGGCTGGGGTTTGAGGTTTAAAAAGCCCACATCATTCCTAGTTAGTTCTTTCTCTGCCTTGTAGGTGGGAGGTGCTTATTGGTTCCCAGCTGCTTAGCCCCAAAATAATCACACAGAGACTATACTATTTAAATCGCTGCTTGGCCCATTAGCTCTAGCTTCTTATTGGCTAACTCTTAGATCTTAATTTAACCCATCTCCATTAATCTGTGCATCACCATGAGGTTGTGGCTTACCAGCAAGGTTCCAGCATGTCTATCTCTGGCAGCAGCTCCATGGTATCTTTCTGACTCTGCCCTTCTTCCTCCCAGCATACAGCCTAGCTTTTCTCGCATAATTCTGTTCTGCCCTTGCCATAGGCTCAAAGCAGTTCTTTATTCCTTAACCAATAAAGGCAACACATAGACAGAATGACCTCCCATACCATTGCCTTCTACTTGTGGGTAAGGGTATATACATTCTACTGCTCCAGCATCATGCATGTCTATCTTCCTGCTGCCATGCTCCCTACCATGATGGGCATGGATTCTAATCCTCTGGAATCATGAGCTCCAAGTTAAATGCTTTCTTTGATAAGTTCCGGTGATCATGGGCTCTTCACAACAATAAAAATGTTTGGCCGGTACTAACTAACATCTCCATGCTTCTCAGAGGCCTTCTAACCTTGGTCCCTCATAGGGGATGATGGTGCCAGGCTCCTGCATGGTGGGATTGCTGTGTTGTCTTTATCACAGCTGTTCCTGGAGAATTAAATGATCATGTCCACACATTCCCCCTCCTCTAGGGTGGAGAAGTGTCCCTGCCTCTTACAGGGAATCACCCCCTTAACCCACTAGGACACTCCTAACACAGGGGCCCAGTGTCTTTCTAACCTTTACATTAAAACTCAATGCACAGGTCCCCTCCCAACAGTACTGTGTCAATACAGAGGTGGCCTCATGCCAGACTAGTAGAAGTAACTTGGCCTCACACACTACCCCTGGCTTTTTCAGAGTCTTTTCTCATGGTTTTCCCTATGCTAGATACACAGCAGCCTGCTCCTCTCCTAGGTGGAATTCTGGGAGTTTCTGCTTCAGGGATGACAACACAAGGCAGCTGGCATTGGGGTGGCCCTTCTGGGCTCCATGTAGACCATGCTGGCAGGGCCCCACCCCCACCCCAGGCACACACATTTTAAAGCCCTGCTTCATGCAACCTGTTGTGTTGCTCATGGGCTCAACCCCTCAAGACCGCCAGTTCATCCCTCAACTTGGCCAGGGCTGAAGCAGCACTAAGGGGCTCATCTCTTTGGGGCTCTTGTTCTCAGCCACACAAGAGGCAGCATATGTCTATATGTGAGCCAAAGCGCCATGGCTATTGTCAGGCAGCCACACTATAGCCATAGATTGTCTTGTGCCATCAGGTAAAAGGGCATTGCCATTGCCACTCCCTGGTGCTAGGGTCCCCTGTACCCTGAGCATTGGATGTCAGATTGTGGTACCAGCCATCCTGATACACTTTTCATCCATGTAATCATACATAGAGATGCAGGAAACTGGGCTCACTGGGGCTCTGTCAGATGGTTTGGCTGTCTCTGTCATGGCCAAGGAAGCTGAGCAACCTGTGCATGTAGGCAGTATCAAGTACACCCAGGGCCATGTTTAGGGATCTAAGAGCATGATTCTGAAAAAAAAAAAGACTTCATCCCTACATAGGAAACTGAGGTAGACTGTAGGAGGGGCTGGCATCAGGCTGAAGATGGAGCCCTTATTAGAGCAGGTCTACCCAGAATGACTGGTAGAAAAATCCCATCCACGGTTCCTCATGACATTACAAGGGTCCAGAGAGGGAGAAGCCACCACAGCTCAAAAGAGACAGGATCATTTAAATAGGACCCTGCAGGCAGGCAGTGGTAGTTAGTGTAGCATCACAGGACAGAGCTCAGGAGGGATAAGAGCAGCCATGGCCATACAGATAATCCCACGCCTGCATGCTCATCATATTCCTAAGACCCAACAATACAAAGCAAGGAGTCAGAAACTGATAGTCCTTGAGAGGAGCAAGCAATGTGCATCAGAGAAAGGAATGGGCGGGATAACAGCTGAGCATAGGTAGGACACCAAGAAGGCACAATTTTGGAAACCAGGCACATGCAGGAGAGGAACTGGAGTGTGGCATGCTACTTTGCATTTATATGGAGTCCACAGCGGATTAAACTCTTCTGGAAGTGGGGCCAGTCAGAGGGAGCCAAGGACAGAAAACAAGGTAACTTCTTAACACAAGAGGCGGCTAACTCTTGAGGTGTTTTGTAGACAAAAGCTGAGAGATGCTGGAAGGTGTTACAAGAGGAACGATGACCTACAGCAAAGGCCAGCTGCATAGAGCCAGGGTTCACCTGCTGTACTTCTGGGGAACCACAGGACAGGTGGAGACTTCAGCGGGTGAGGTCTCAAGGCAGAAAAGAACAGAGACAATGACAGCTTCATTATACACAGGTCTCTGACCCAAGTGGGGACCTCAGGACCGTGAAAGAACAACACGGATGAGGACGCTCAGCAGAATGAGGACTCCTCAAACAAGCAAAGGGCCCTTGGATTCTTTCAAAGGCCCACAGGCTCTGTGACCTTCCACTGCTGACTGGCACTCTAAAGTCAGAAAACCACTTCAGAACTATCTGCTGCCCCCTGCAATCTCCTCAGGCACAGCTTTCCCATGTGCTCCAATACCTGGTGTCCACTTCAGAACTGGTACCAGTGAGAAACTGGGCTTGGCCTTCCCCTCTCACTCTGTGAAGAGGCTATCCTGCCCCTCCACCTCCTGGACTATGGGCTCTGCCTGAGTTTGGAATGCAGATTGTGTGCAATCATGAGCACCTGGCCTCTGCGGGCAGCCTACTGCCTGCCAAACAGTAAATGGGAAGGAAGGATATCAGATTTTTAAAATCTCTATCAATGTCTGATGGCATAGATACCTGGACTTGGTTAGAGGGAATTAATTTGACCTGAACCCTGCCTTGGATGCTGACCAGTGAGAAATGTCTCCAGGAGAGTTTAACTGGGCCACTCAACTTATTGGCAAATATTTAAAACAATTCAAGAGAATCATGATGGAGGGGCATGGTACATGGTTAAAAAACCCATTTGCCTCCAAGATGAAAATTCTCTCTCTGTCTGTCTGTCTGTCTGTCTGTCTGTGATGTGTGTGTGTGTGTCTTATACATGAACATGTTAAAATATTTTTTATTGGTGAGCCTTCAGACACATAGGACGCCGCTATTTACTTGCTCCTTAATGTTTAGACAAAAAGGAAACATTTCACCCCCTGAGCAAGATTGCTGGAACAGTAATCTTACAAAGGTCACATTCTATCACTTTGGTTAATTGGATATGTCTTTGATGTCCCACTGTCAATATGTCCAGGGCATCAGAGGGCACTGGGCAGCTGAAAATTGATGGGGCAGGAGACCAAGTCCTGTGACTCAGGAGTCTGAGTGGTGCCTACCACTCTTTTGTAAGGCACGTGACTTTGGAGAGCACGCTCAGCAGATCCCAGAAGTGGGATGAGTGAGTCAGGTCTCAGAGATTGGCAGTCTGTCCAATGGGATTGCTTACACCTTTTGGGTTTTGATTCTTTTTTAGCCCCAGACAGATCTAGAATTGTCTCTCAAGCTGAAGAGTGTGTGAGTAGCTAGGCAGATGCAGAAGATATTACATATTTGGGTGGGTCAGGGCCCAGCACTGCAGCCTGCTCTAGGCAAGCATAGCATTGTCCCTGTCATCCCTTTCCCTAATCCACGGCTGTCCACCTGGGGCTGGAATGGTAAGGCCCTTTGAAAATGGAAATTGGGAAAATATGTTCACAATCTCCTCTTTCGTGTTCAAATAGTCTTCTGTTCCAACCCTGAGAGAATCTCCTCACAGCACGATAACTACACGAGTCACAAAGAACAGAAAATCAAAATTGCTCTTCCCTGGAGAAGGCAAGCGCGAGATGACAAGCAGCCAGTATCCAAGACAATTAAAGTGCTTCTGAGGAGCCCTCCACAGTGCCACAAGCTGTAGTTCAGGGAAGGTAGGCTTTGTCGGATCATCCTGAATCAATAGGCCTTGGAGATAACGCAATTGTCCCATTAATGACACATTAATGAGGACATCACGTAGATTTCAGTCAAGATGAACCTGGTGTTTGCAACAGGACATGGCATAACTGAATATCGTGTTGACCTTGTTAGACTGCACTCAGGGCTGGGTTGACTTTTTCTCATTCTGGGGTGTGTGTGTGTGTGTGTGTGTGTGTGTGTGTGGAGTCCATAGGTCAGTGTCAGTCAGAGTTTCTCACTGAACCTGGAACTAGCCTATTCAGCTAGCCTGGCTGAGCAGCAGGCTCCAGGAATCCTGTGTCTGCCTCCCCAGTGCTGGGTTACAGACCGGCACTGCCCCGCCTGGATGTTCACACAGGGGTTGGGGATCTGTACCTGGCATTCATGCTTGCACAGCAAGCGCTTTACCAACTGATCTGTCTCCCCAACCTGGATATCTTCCCCTTTTTTTGTCAGCCCTGTGTATGCTCTGGCACATGTGTGAAGGCCAGTCCTCAACTTTCACCCTGCCTGAGACAACATCTCTTGTCATCCTGTCTCTGTTCATTTATTTTCATTACAACATAAGCCCAGCAGTCTGGCCTGCAAGCCTCTGAGGAGTCTCGTGTGTTCTCCTCTTACCACAGGAGTGCTGGCATCATAGACACACACCACCGTGTGCAGCTTTCAGTGGGTTCTGTGGAGTTGAACTCAGGCCCTGTGGGTTGAACCTACTCAGCCTTCTCCCCAACCCCAACTCTTCCCCACTGTTTCAGGCACAGTTTAATCTACTGTAGCCGAGTTCCTTGCATATTTCATAATAAGACCTCAACAATCCAGCCCAGATGGGATTGCTCCACAGCTGAAGCCACAGATCCACAAATGTGGCCTGGCTGGGCTCAGTCCATCTGGCTGGCCATCGTCTGGGCAAAAAGAGACTTGGCTTGTAAGAAAATCAAAAGAGAATACTGGTGTACCAGGGAGAAAGCTTCCCTTCTCTGCAAGAAGAAGAGGACCTCAGACCACAAGAACTATGACACTCCCCAGTGTGGCAGGATGTAATTTCCTTTCACAAGGGTAAGAGCTTGGGGGAAGGGGGTGCATCAAGCTACTTCATCAGGGAATGTTAGGAGAAGGTGTCATGGAAGTTTACTATTTCCTCATGCCCAAAGCTTGGCCAAGGATAAGAGCCTCAGGGAGGACAGAGACCTGTGTGAGGTGGAAAGAAAAACGTCCCTTCTACCCTTTAAGTTCATGGTCCAAGACCTGCAAGTTAAGGAAATGTAAGTCATATTAACTAAAGAGAACACATATTTATGCATGCATTTCATAGGGACATAGAAATGTTTTCCTCTGACAAACCCAGGGGCATGGGGAGAACTTGAGCTGTGTCAGCATGGAGAGTGGGGAGCAAAAGCTTTTATGGAAGAGCAGGAAGGCTTCTGCAACTACAGGTAGGTTTGAGCGGGGCAAACAAGAGGTAAGTATGAATATTCATATCTACAGGCATGTCTCCAGCCCTCATCCTGGCTCTGAGTGTTCCTGGAGAAGAGGCCAATGGCTGGATTGCTCTTGGCTGCTCTCCTGGAGGCACAATCATGGCAACTACATTTCCCAGAAGTCCCTGCTCACTGGATAGCCAAGGAAGCTCCCAAGGAGGACCTCTCTCTGTCTCTATTATGTCTCAAATATCTTCAGATCAAATACTCATTCCAATTCTGGGATCCATAGACTAAACTGGACCAGGCCAAATCTGAACATTCATCAGGCTGTTTGATAAAGGCAAGGGAGGTGAGTTCTTTGAGATGGGTCCCATTAGAGCACTAAAGGATCAGGAATCGACAGACCTTGGGTGATGGGCATCACCTGTTTTTAGGTAACCTTAGGAATGGGTGTGGGCAGTGGGCCAACCATCCTTCCATCTCATGAATGTCCTAGGCTCCAAAGTGTGGCAGACCAAAGACCATTTCATCTTGACCTTGCATGAAAACCCTCTGAAGACTACATCTTCATTACAGCACTGGAGATCCTGCTTGCCTCTCACCTTTGGGAACCTGCTCACATCATACCTGAGGGGCCACCTCTAAGGCAAGGGTCATAGAAAAGAGGAGGGAACCCTTCAGGAATGGAGTGTCAGTGTGGTTCATGGAATACATTTTAAGACAAACATTACACAACTTCTAGGCACTGATCTTCTCCAGACATGAAGACATGTGACTAAGAGGAGCATCCTCTTCTGGCCTTCCTTAGTAGGGCTACCATGTCCAGTCTGCTAGTCCTTACTGTCCCTGGTACTCTAAAATGGAATCTGGTAGAAGCTTTCCCTGGCCAGTGGGCACTGGGGTGGGAAGGTTCAGGGCACCACTCAGGATCTCAGCTGAGTCAGGACAGACTCCCTGCTCTTCTCTTATAGGCAAATGCCTTGCAGGGTGAATTCTAGGTCTTTCTAGTGACTTGGCTCTGTGCAAGCCATATGGCTACTGGTCTCATTGGGAAATATTCTGAGATACAAGAATTGGATATTTGGGTTCTACTGGAGAAGTAATAACAGAAGCTGTAAGCAGCTGACATTGATTGACATTGATTGGGCAAGACAGGTGAAGGTCCGGAGGCTGACACCAAGAATCAAACACATAACAGGGCCTGAATGGAAGTCAACATTGCCCAGGAGGTCAGTAGTGCTTACCAATCCCTGGACAGCTGTATCTGCAGAGGGACTGGAGGCCACAATTCACCCAGGCTAGCCTAAGTATCAAGGCAAAGTAGAGAAGAAAGCCAGATCCAAGGCGACTTTAGAGAGCCATGTCCAGGGGGCATTTGAAGGCCACCCTGTTCTTAGGACACATATAATATGTTCTCATATGATAAACACCATGACTAAAAGCCACTTTGGGGAGGTTGAGGTTTATCTCATTTAAACTTTTCATCATAATGGGGAATCCAGACAAGAACCAGGAGGCAGGAACTGAAGAGGAGGCAATGGAGGAGCACTGTTTGCTGGCTTGCTCACACAGCATACTCAGACTGCTCTTCTACACAAGCCAGGGCCACCTGCCCAGAGGTGATGTCA
>LOEQ01004151.1:327673-338043 GCA_001685075.1 Bramus lutescens | reverse complement strand
TCTATCTATCTATCTATCTATCTATCTATCTATCATCTATCTATCTATCTTCTAATCTATCTATCATCCATCTGTCTATCTATCATCTATTTATTCTATCTATTATCTATCATCTATCATCTCATCTATCTATCTATCTATCTTTCAAGATTCTTTACTTTCTCCAAGTCTGTTTGTCTTTCTCAAATACTTAAGTATCAGTATTACTTAAATATTAAGTGATGGTGCACACCTTTAATCCCAGCACTCAGGAGGCAGAAGCAGATGAGTCTCTGACTTTGAGGCTATCCTGGTCTACACAGTGATTTCCAGGACAGCTAGGGCTACAGAGAGAAGAAACTCTGTTTTGAAAAGCCAAAACAAAACATAAAATCCAAAAAACAAACAAAAGAAACAACCTTAACTGTCTTAAAAGTAACTTATTGCAGTGATAGTTGGATAAAGAAACTTCTCTATTCTAAAATTTTATTACACTCTATTTATTTGCTTATTTATTTGTGCATGTGTGTGTAAGTGGAGGCACCATTGTTCCCATAAAGAGGTCAGAGGAAAACTTCTGGGAGAATCCCGTCCTTCCACCGTGTGCATTCTGGGGATCAAACTCAGGTGGTCAGGACTGGCAGCCAGTCTCTCTATCTACCCACTGATCTGATGTTGGCATTTTAAGAATTATTAACCTGGGATTTAGATCCTCGCAGGCATCACGTGTTCCTTTTTATTATCCTGCCGTTGCTCTGCATTTCAGCAGTGGGCAAGTCTGCACAAGCAGGGATGTGCAGGGAAGCTGGGCCGGGCATCCGTATTAGCTCCTCTAATTACCAGTCTTTCATGCCTGAAATGTGCAGACAGCTGAGGAAAGCAACAGCCTGGTTTCTGGGCTCCTCGCGGGCACTCAGGCTGTGTGATGCCAATAGCGGCATTTTTATTCAGTGCCCTCTCCTACTGTGCCCTCTGCCTTTGCCAAAGGCTGTTCCCCAATAACTAATGAGTGCTCTCTGTTTCACAGCTGCCAAGTCGGGGAAATATCTGTAGTACAAAATTATATGTGTTTCATGAGGAAATTATTTTAAGGATAACTTAAATAATGGATGATTAGGGAAGGATGACTTCTATGGCCCAAGAGTCGGAGTACATTGAGGACGACTTACAGATATGCTGTTAGTGTACGGTTGTGAACTGTAGCTAACGAATGTGTTGTTACCTGCTCAGGCAGAAGGGTGAATTAGAGCCCTATGTCCAAATGAGCACTTCCTTATAGGTAATGAATAGTTTTGGCAAAAAAATTATAGAAGGCCCTGAAAAGAAATATGCAAATGACAATCTAGAAGTGAGTGGCTTGTGGGTATCAAGGCAAATCTGGGAACCAGCTATTCTGACTTGGAAGATCATGTGGGCCACACACTAAGAACTCGGATGGCTATCTTAGGAACTCTGTAGGAAGGACCCAAGTCCTCTTCATAATGCAGACACAGAAAATCAGCACGTAGATAGTCTCAAGTAACCAGATAATTTGCCCCTTTATGGCTCAGCCTTCTCTTGCCCATGATCCCAAAGATTTTATTTGAACCTTAATGTGGTCAGAGGGAAGGGTAGAGCATGGGGAAACTCTGGACACTGTCACCACGTTTAAGCCTGAAGGGGTAGAGGAAGGGACATGTTCTAGACTTGAGAACAGCACCTGGCAGGGGAACCGGGCTCCCACTCCCACCCCAGAGGGAGGACAGCGTCCCACAGAGCTTTACTCTGTCTGAGTTTCTTTTCTGTTTATCTGGGCGTACAGTCCCAGAGGTATCATTCATAGGGTGGGGGAAACATTGGTAGGAGGTGGCTGAATGGAGCTGAGAGATCCCATTTTCAACAACAAACTCAAAGCAGAAA
The DNA here is from genome assembly GCA_001685075.1 of Bramus lutescens. Classification (NCBI taxonomy): domain Eukaryota; kingdom Metazoa; phylum Chordata; class Mammalia; order Rodentia; family Cricetidae; genus Bramus; species Bramus lutescens. Next base: position 336,165 of record LOEQ01004151.1, on the reverse strand, counting down.
GAGTTTACTGAAGTGGGGTGAAGCCATACCCTCTCAGGTCCCAACCCTAGCGAGGTCCTTCCTTCAGCAAGGATACATTTACTAAAGTTTCCATAGCCAACCCAAATCACACCACCGGTGGGCTAGGGCCCAAGTATTCAAATACCTGAGCCTAAGAGGACATTCTCGTTCAAACCACTGCTCTCCTTTCTTCGGAGCTCTTATCCTCCCTAGTTCTCTGCTGATGAAATCACTGATTGGAAAAACCACAGTCCATAGGCCACATCTGGCCTCTGTCTGTCTGTGTAAATAAAGTTTTTTGTATCCTTTTCACCTGTTAAAAATGTTTTTTGAGAGAGGGTCTCCTATAGGCTCAGGCTGGCTCCGAAGTTGGCACTCTGTAGCCAAGGATGACCTTGACCTTCTGACCCTCCTGTCCGCCTCCTATCTGTGGAGATTACAGACACCTGCCCTCACACCTGATTTTAGGTGGTAGTTGGGACTGAACTTCTGATTGTACATTTTTTTCTTTTCTTGCAGACTAGGCAAGCACACTATCAAACGCACTGGATCTCCTGCTTGCCTCAGCTGCTTTTGGGTTAGTAGAGATGCAATCTCCAGGGTCGCTAGTCAAGTGCTCTGTCACCCAGCTGCATATCCAGACTTGCGGCCAATTGTTTGATTTGATTGAGAAGAAAACACACAAACACACACACACACACACACACACACTCACACACACATATAATTTATATATTTCCGGCCAGAAGATGTGCATAGTCTGATTTGCCTATGTTAATCAACATGGTTGGAAAGAAACGGGTTTGTAATGACAAGGAGTTTCTTTTATCTTGAAAGTGGTTTAAATCTCACACTCAACATTATTTTTTTTTTCTTGTGAAAGATTCTTGCTAAGGGAAAATGAAGCTGATTTCTTACTCAGAATCATTTTGCTCTGATAGGAGAGGGGCCAGCCCTCATGCTTTACTGCTGCCAAATATGACTGCATAAAGAGTTTTTAAAAAGGGCGTGGCTTGGTTTGGAGTTTATTTGCATTTGGAATGTGTGGGTTTCAAGGGAAGTGCTGGCCTACAGGACATTTATTACTTAACAGTCCCCACAGCAGACTTCTGTTTGTTCTAGGTGACTGCGCCTTCCCAGGATAAGAGGGGTTGAATTTGATTTCTAAAAATTACAACAAATACCTTTCATATTTAAGATAGAGGTTCATCACTATAAGTTTTCCTTTGCCAGAATTTAAGTGACTTGTTTAGCCAAATGAAATGGTGGTAATAAATATATCTACTTAGTGCTGCTCCTCCCCCCTCTCTCTGCACCCTCTTTCAACACCTCAGAACTAAATCTGTTGGTTTCTTAAATAGCAAGGTGGAGAGAGCTCATCCCACCCTTGTCTGTCTTCTCCCTAAACTCCTGGGTACAGATGTTCAGTTTGTGTTCGAAATTTTTTTGTTTTTTGAGACAGGGTTTCTCTGTGTAACAGTCATGGCTGTTCTGGAACCGGCTTTGTAGACCAGGCTGGCCGTGAACTCACAGAGACCATCTTGCCTCTGCCTCCCAAGTGCCGGGATTAAAGGCTTGCGCCACCACTGCCTCGCTGTGTTGGGACTTTCAACACATTATTTCTCAAGGACCTCTGTTCAGACCTCCAGGCTATTAGGTGCCTCACAGGCGTCATGATTGAATAGATTGGGATCTGAGTCCAGGTTTTTCTGGGATCTGCCTTCCTCTCCTCCACCCTCTTGACTAGCATGCTGGAATGTGAAGAGTTGGTGATGTTTTCTGTCTTCTCCAGTTCTATGTTCACAGTCATTGGTGCTGTCTCTCTCTGTCCATTCTACCCTTAGGTAGTGTTTCTCAGGCTTCTTTCCCCATCTCCTCTGGCCAGGATTGGTGGTCACCGTTCCCTCCCTGAGCTTGCTTTCTTTGATCCACTTTGTCTTTTTCTTTAATTCTCTAAAAGGCCAGAAAGTCAACCTCTCTAAACTTTTAAATGGAACTGAGATAAAACTGGTCTTGCTATGTCTGAAAGGCAGGCACTTCACGATTTAGATTTTGTGGACTCCCAGGCTATTTTGGGCCACTCCCAGCTTGCTCTGTCTGCTCAGCCACACCGCTGTCTCTTCTGTCCCGGAGACCAAGTTCTTTCTCACCCAGGATCTTTATGCAGAACTTAGGGTGCTCCCACCCACCTCGTCCCTTTCCCTCCACCCCCTCCTACAGCAGCCTCTTGGGCACTCTCCTCTGCCTCAGCAGGTTCTTCTCACTTCACTGGGAGCTCCCCAGCGACCATTTCCCGATGACTTTATCTCTAAAGGGTCTCTCTTTCCATTCTCCTGGGATCCCTTGCTGGAGAGAGAGGTGCCTTTCCTTTCCCTAAGGAAGGCCTGCTGGACTTATTTCCAGGAACTCTCAGCCAATTGTCTCCTTCATGGCTCTTACAAGGTCACAAGGTCGAGTGATTTGTTGGTTGGCTGGTTTCTTTTGGGGAGGGCCATGTCTAGAACAGGCATCTTTACTGCCAGAACTTAGCCCGATGCAGTGAATATGTTGTTTAAGCCTTCACATTGTTTTTTGAATGAATAGAAAACAAAAAGTTGGCCGGGTGTGGTGGTGCACACTCAAAAAAGGAGAGGACGGGGGAGGGACTTAGGAAAAAAAAGTACAGTGTGTGTGTGTGTAGGCACGTGGACTATGGCAAATATGCATGTGTGTGTAGGCACGTGGACTATGGCAAACATGGATGTCAGAGGACAACTTTCAGGAGTCAGTTTTCTTCTTCTACCATATAGCTTCTAGAAATCGAACTCAGGTTTGCAGATGGCATCAATCGCCATTACTGTGTCACTGGGGTTGGAGCCTGTAAGTCCAGTTCCAGGGCATCCAACGAATACCATCTTCTGAGCTCCTTGGGTACCAGGTGTTAGCATCCAGGACACATGGTCTGGGGTTGGAGCCTGTAAGTCCACTTCCAGGGCATCCAACGAATACCGTCTTCTGAGCTCCTTGGGTACCAGGTGTTAGCATCCAGGCACACCTTGGCCCCCTCCCTTGGGAACCCGGCACAATGTGTCACCCCTCTGTGCGTGCAAACAGGTCCCTGACTCTACGCAGGTGCAGAGGATCCTTTAAGAGACAAGCTCTACCCACTCCATTTCCTTTTCTGCCATTTTCTCTAAGGAGGCCACTTTCTGCCCGCTTCCCCATTTTCTCTTCCCTTCCTATTCCCTTTATCTCAATAAACTCCACACTCGAAATCTGTCTGCATGGTGTACTTGTCAGCCGCTGCAGTTTGGACCCACCTGTCCTGGGACCCGCTACCACTGTGGGACCTGCCAGGGTCCCACTCAACACCAGGCACAGATGTACACAGACATACGTGCAGGCAAAGCACTCACATAAATAAATAAATCTAAAAGAATTAAGATGTACAGTTTGGATAATATACATTTTAAAGTGAATATAGCAGAAATTATTTTATAATGGGACATTATGCAATTTAAAAATAATTCTTTTGGCTTGGTTCTTAGAATTTTTTTAATTTTTAATTTTTATTTTTTGTGACAAGGTTTCTCTGTGTAACAGTCCTGGCTGCCCTAGAACTTGCTTCGTAGACCAGGCTGGCCTTGTACTCAGTGAGTACTATGCCTCTGCATTCCGAGTGCTGGGATTAAAGGTGTGTGCCGCCATTGCCGAGCTTTGAAAATAGTTTTTAAAAGTATTTGTGGATAATCCCAGAACAAAGTTTGGTCATAAATCATAATATAAACCTTTGTCTCTGTGTCATTTGAAATATCACCCGTCCTTTGGTGTTTTAGCAGGACGTTTCTCCTGGTGGGAGCCCCGAAGGCGAACACAACGCAGCCTGGGATTGTGGAAGGAGGGCAGGTCCTGAAATGTGAGTGCTCATCCAGCCGCCGCTGCCAGCCCATTGAATTCGATTCCACAGGTAAGCCTCGATTTGCCCGTTCTTAGTTCAGACCGTTTGGTTGGTCATTCTGCTTTGAAGGTCGGGTCTCACAGTGTATCCTTGGATCGCCTAGAACTCGTTGCGTAGACCAGGCTAGTTTTGAACTTACAGAGACCTGCCTGTCTCTCTCCTCTGGCAGCAGGGATCAGAAGCCACTGTACTCGGGCCCATTTCTTCTGTTTTTTGTTTTGTTTTGTTTTGTTTTAATGTAGCAGCGGGGCTGGGGAGATGGCCCAGGGGCTGAGAGCACTTGCTGCCCTTACAGAGGATGGGGATCGGTTCCCAGGACCCACTTGGCATCTGACAACGATATGTAACACCATTTCCAGGGGATCCAGTGCCTTCTTCTGACCTACGAAGGCACCAGCCATGCACAAACCTGTGTGCAGACGAGATACTCATACGCATAAATAAAAGTAAACAAATATTTTTTAAAAGGCAGCAGCTCAGCAGCAGCGTCACCCCACATCCACAGAGAGAGAGGCATCTGCAGGGATGATTTGTGCGTGTTTTGCAGCAATTCTGTGTATCCCCATTGTTTTAGATATCTTCCAGTTTAAATAGACAGTGTCAATACGTAGACATTTTGGGAAAACCTATTAGGATAAGTTTATATCTCTTCTGGGAAGAAGGAGCTCTCAAGAACGTGGGAGATTTGTGCTGTTTTTCTGGGATCCAAACTGAGGCATGACTCACTGACTGCTACAGATTACCTCTCTAATCTTGAATGTATCCCAGGTTTGGTGTGATGCAAAGGTCAAAAAAAATCATTTTGAGTATTGGAATAGATTTAGGTAGCTTAAAAAGTCATCAACAAAATTATATCTAAAATATATTGGAAAAAATATGTTGTGTTACTGATAGCAGTATAGTTCTTTTTATAAAAAAATTCTTTAATTTTTAGAATGCATTTCAATGTCAATCAAGGTGGTGGCAGTAAAAAAAGTTAAACTCAGGAAGATGAGAGATAATTCAAATTTTATATTTACATCATTGGAATAAAATGTTGAGGCTTCTATATGCATTTATTTTGGTGTATTCTTATGTGTTTTTTAAAAGTTCTGTGAGTCAGAGAGATGGTTCAGCAGTTAAGAGCACTTGCTGTCCTTGTAGAGGACTGGTGTTTGGTTCTTAGCACCCACATGGTGGTTCACAGCCAATCTGTAACTGTAGTTCCAAGGGATCTGACGCCTTCTTCTGACCTCTGTGGGCCTGAGGCACGCACGTGGTGCGCATATATCCATGCAGCAGAACACTGCATGAGTAACAATGAGAATGGAGACATTCATACAGCAGGCTAATGCAGCCTGTTACTTCTGCTTTGTGTCCAAGCCAGTGTCAGCTTCCCAATGCTGATGTCATCAGTTATCTCAACCATAGTTTCCTTCTCTTTTATTACTGGGAATTGAACTCAGGACCTGGTGTGGGGACACAGCCTCTGAGCTTTCCTTTCAGCCCCTAGATGTCTTTAAACAACGCGTATTTAATATTGCCTTCAGTCCGAGAAGTTAGGCATCTGAAATGAACCTCAGTGGGCAGACATCAAGTCTACCTTTCTCTTGGAGCCGATGGGGGAAACCAGGAGCTTGTTCCTCGTTTGGTCAGCTAAGGCCAGCAGTGCCCACAGGATTCAATGCTGCCTCCCTCTACTGATGGCTGCCCTGCCTCCTCGCGGATGCACCCAGACATCTCAAGATGCTGTAGTTCTTCACACCTGCCAAGTCTTTTAGGTCATGTGATTTTCCATTGATCTTCTATTGGGAAGATTCTGGGAAGTAGGACATAGATTTTTCTCATGGAGTGGCATTATTCTATTGGCCAGAGTCTCTTTACATATTTTAAAAATGGATATTGGTTATGCTGAAAGCACTTCCAGAAAGAGCTGTGTTTATATAAATAGGCTTTGCTCCTTCCCTTGTTCTTTTTCTGTTGGCAGCTGTGGTGATTTGGAATGCAGACTTGAGGTAGAAGGCGGAGATTCAGGTTCACACAATGATGACCTTGGGAAAGTGATTGACATTTGCTGGTATCAGTTTCCAGTTTCCCAGTTTGTCAGAGAAAGCAGAGTTTTCTTGTAGATCAAAGGAGTTCTTGACTATGACCTCACTTTATAAATGATGAAGCATGCTGCAGGGGAAGAATGGATTGTTACAGCCCCTTATTAAACTGCATAGAGAATAATCATGAAAAGGGAATTATGAAAAGGGAAAGAAACAAAGATAATTGTGGCTGCTAAGTGAATTACGTCTTGGTTTGCATTTTCATTTCTATCACTGTGACTTTTAGGAAAACCCTCTCTTTGCCACATGTTTTTTCCCTTTTCCTAAGGAAGCAGATGACACTAACAGATTGATCAATGCCTAGATATATAGATATAGAGATACATAGATAGATAGATATAAAGAAGAATGAATCTTTTCCAACTAGACATGGCCTCATGTGCCTCTTATTCCAGCTCTGTCATGGGCGAAGGCAAGAGGGTCACTGGGGGCATGCTGGCTGCCCGACTAACTCCAGGTCCAATGAGAGACTCCGTCTCAAGGGAGCAAGTCAAGAGTGATAAAGGACACCCAGTTTTCTGGCCTCTGCACACATGCATGGGTGTGTGCAGCCAACATCCAGTACAATGCCTGTCCTCCTCTCCATCCACAATATAGACCACTGGTCTCCACTGCGGAAGGAAGGCATGCTTCTTCACATGGAAATACAGGCTTGGCTGTATGCTTGTGAGTCATGTCTTCTGAAAGCCAAAGAAAGCCCTGTCAGATGTAGGATCCTCTTCTTTTTGTCCTGAACGTCTTGCTGCTGCCACACTCAAGTTGGTTTCCAGAAGGCCTCAGCTGCAGGCAGAAGACAAGCCTGGCCACGCAGACTCTCATCCAGAAGAATGCTTTGGAGCTATTTCCCCACACATTCCTAGGCTTTGCTTTAAATAACAAATGTAAAACTGGCCTCCTTGGCACACACTTTCCAGCTCACTCCAAAACCTATTCCTGTAAGTTTAACATCCTCCGGTTGGCGAGATTTTGCCTCTCAGATATGTCTAGACTGAGTAGCCTTATACATTACAAAGTTAAGACAAATGAAACAGCCTTCTTTTCCTCCTTGCTAGAACATGAATTTAGACCAAAGGTTTCTCCTTTAATGGGCGTGCTTCTGTTAGAATCAGTCATCCCCTGGTTCAGAACTGTATGATTGGAGGTCTGATAGGAGGAGATAATCTTGTCCAGTTCTTTTATTATTGATTAACTAACACATAGCTAATCATGTCTTATTTAATATCTGCCACATTTAACAAACCGGCCTCACATGAACCCTTTAAATCCACCTCCTACTCACACTTTGATCTGACTCATACCCACTTTTTCGAGACTAGGGATGATTTTATTTTTTTCTTTTGAAGTCTCCAGTAAAGAGATTTTGTTCGAAACTGTTTGGGGCTTTCAGCTCATTTCCTTCCCAACATTAGAAGAGAACAATCCAGCATTGAGAGAGCAATGCTGTCCCTCAGGCCTGTGTTCTTTGTGCTGTGTTCCTGCAGAACCTCGGAGGTTGCTCCTGGGATAAAGAGGGAGAGTCTGAATAACTATAAATAAACAATGCTCATACCCGGAAAATGAGCTTCAGCCGCTCTCTTCCGGATACACTTTGCCAAGTTTTGTTTATCTTTAGAGGATAGCATCTTAGGCAAACGATGTCTCTACATGGTTCTGTGCTAGCAGCTTTGGGAGGGGCACACATCCAGTATGAGGGAGGGCTGGGACATGCACCGAGCCAGCCAGATCAGCCCAATCAACCTGGTGAGCGACAGAGTGAGGTCATAGCCACACTGCCCCCACATCTGTGTTCCTCCACCACGGAAAGCACAGGCCTTGTGTCTCATTTACTGTTGTGGTCCTAGCACTTAGACAGAGGGTTTAATGTATGATCAAAGAGATTTCTTCCTCTGACCTCTCAAGTTTCACATAAATAATAAATTCAATCAGGAGATTTTTATTTCAAACAAATTTATTTTTAGTAATATCTTAGTTGAAGCTGAGGGAAAAAACCTACTTGAGGAGGTTTTTAAAGTGTGTGTTTTATTCAAGGATTAATGTGGGATGACATTGTTTTAATAACTTATTCTAGCAAACAAAAAGCAAATTCTTTAAAGACCTAAATCATCTCATTAGTCATAAAAGCCATAGTAGAGATTGGGAACCAAATGACTAAAACCACATTTCACTTCTAAATAAAAGCTTATTCTCTTATTTCTTTTTAGTAATCAGCATGTCTTTTTNTTTTAAGAGTGGTATAATCTTGTTCCAAAAGATGTTCTCCAGGCATAAGAAGAAGAGACAAACATTTAGCTTTGGGGGAGCAGGATATCCTCCTCTTAAAATTCGGCAGTATGTTAATTCTATTCCAGTTCTCCAGTAAACTGAATGCCAAATGTCTGGCAGTAGCTTGTGAATTCCTTGGAAAGAGGAGACTAAGGAAATGGTTTGGAGTAGGCGCTCCCCGAGCCTGTGACTGTGCTCTGGTC
>LOEQ01004151.1:269372-283337 GCA_001685075.1 Bramus lutescens | reverse complement strand
AAAAAGCTTGTTCAGGCAAATGAATGGATCTAGAAAACATATTGAGTGAGGTAACCCAGAAAGACAAATGTCATATGTACTCATTCATAAAGGAAAGAAAGACCAGTCTACAATTCACAATCCCAGAGAACCTAGACAACCATGAGGACCCTAAGAGAGACATACATGGATCTAATCTACATGGGAAGTAGAAAAAGACAAGATCTCCTGAGTAAATTGGGAGCATGGGGATCATGGGAGAGGGTTGAAGGGGGGGGAGGGAGGAGAGCAGAGAAAAAAATATAGATCAATAAAAACAATAAAAAAGAAAGAAAAAAGAAAAAAGCTTGTTCATTACCAAGCCTTTCCTTTGAGGCTTTCTATAATTAGGCCTGATTTTATTCCACTGAATATAGAACACTTAGGAAAAAGAACTGGTTATGTTGTTTGATATTCACGCTAGATTTTCTTTGGTCATTGTTTAGAGTCTCAAGTCCCGATCATATCTTTCTCCCAGTTCCTAACTGGGAGCACAAGGAGAACCCTGAGACGGAAGAGGATGTTGGGTCTGTGGTTCAGCACATCTACGAGGTTTGCAGCTCTTGGACCCAGTAGAAAGTTGGCAAAGTGGGGATGGGGGCGATGGAGAGAGCACCTAACGTGTTTTAAAGGCAGTCCTGTATGATTTTTATGTAGAGTTTGCATAGTTTGAACTTATACCAAAAAATACTGTTTGTAAGTTCACTTTTATAGACAAATAACTTTATATGTTTAAAGAAAACAAACTCAACTCATTCTGAATGAAAGAGATAATCCTCATGTATGCTCCACAGCGTTTTGAACTTCTGATTAAAAGCTGGAAATGCCTGTGATTAGGCTGTTTTATTGTCTATACAAAGGCTGTTAAGTCAGCCTTCTGTTTTCTTGACATTTTCATCCTGGTAGATCTCTCTGTACTTGAGATAAACATTGTTTGACTTTTGTGCATAGAGGTCACGATTAGATCCCAGCGGTAGAAACAGCTGCTCTTCAGATCCCATTGTTGGTATGATTTCTAGTGATGACTTAGTGGAAGGAAAATAGATCTAATCTTTGTCCAAAGTGCTTACATCTCCTTTTTCTTCTTAGCTAAGAAACAATGGTCCAAGTTCATTCAGCAAGGCAATCCTAAATCTCCAGTGGCCTTACAAATACAACAACAACACTTTGCTGTACATCCTTCATTATGACATTGATGGGCCAATGAACTGTACCTCGGATACAGAGATCAACCCTTTGAGAATTAAGGTAGTACATTTTCTGTCTAAACTGATAAAATAAACACATGAAATACAAACAGCTATTTTAATGTATGAACTCTGCAAAAAGTATTTTAATTCAAAACTAGTACACTAAATTCATGTAATAGGTAAGAATCAATTCTGTGTAATCAAAGTAAACCATATTTTTATGAGTGTTCTGGAAGCCTCAGGAGTTATTCTTGAGGCCCACTGCTTCTCAGTTTATTAAATATATTATATAATACTATTTTATTGTTGGAATTTCTGTCTTAAGAATAATATGATACCATTTTACTTGGGACTCTTGATTAACAGGATCTAGGAAAATGCTATAGAATTTTATATATTTTTGGTGATAGTAATATTTGTTCTAGAACATATATTTACATAAAATATTATGTTTTATATAGTCTATGGAAATTTTAGGGCATAAATAAAAATAAACCAGGCTTGATTGCATATACCTGTAATCCCACAACTAGTTTGAGACTATCTGGGATTACATTTTGTGTTCAAAGCCACTCTGTTCTGTATAGTAATATGCTGTTTCCAAAACCCCAACCCAATTAAACTCAAAACTCCTAATGACGCTCATTACAGATGCACTGTAAAATTTCAGGCTCTTTCAGTGTGGCTCTCCCTTCCCCTTTAGGGGTGCACGGGGAGAAGCAATGCTGAGGACAAGGGAACTTTAATAAATTTGTAGGGTACATTGATGACTTTGAGCTTTTATTTTCTGTCTTTCTTGTTCACTAACCATTAAGAGGTAAATTTTCTGTTGGGCCACATTTTCATAGACTGTATGTTAACCGTGTCTGAGCATTAATGTCCAAATGTCGTTGTGAAATGGTTTCCCACTGTTGTTAAACCACTGTCTTACAACACAATCCATGTCTCATCCTTGCAGACACCCGAAAAAAATGACACAACCACCGGACAAGGAGAACGGAGTCATCTCATCACCAAGCGGGATCTCGCCCTCCGGGAGGGAGATGTTCACACTTTGGTAAGTGCCATCCCAAGTATGCAAAGTAAGCATCTAAAAATACACGATTTAGGACAGACAATAACATCACAGCACAGTGCCTAAAAGATCAGCATGTACCACACGCTTCAGTCCTCACTCTGGACCCTGGTAACGCTGGGGGCGATTCTCAACCGATCCATTTAATAGATTGTTTAATAAAAGCATTTGTATTCTAACTGACTTCCTTGACTATGCTCTGTTACCTGAACTTTTCTGATCTCATCTTTTTCTTTGATACTTCAATGGCACATTGCAGGAGAAACCAGGAGACCGACTGATGAGAATGTATGAAGTGAATAATTAGTTCAATGATTTCCTATACTATTTGAAAAAAATGTGTTATTCAGTCTTTTAAATTTAATTTTATTTTTAAAAATAAATAGATCCGAAACCAACGCATAGAAAAACTGGTAAAGCTCCTTAGCAATCACTAGTTGTTGTTGTTATTATTATTATTATTTTGGTTTTTCAAGACAGGGTTTCTCTGTGTAGCCCTGGCTGTCCTGGAATTCACTCTGTAGACCAGGCTGGTCTTGAACTCACAGAGATCCACCTACCTTTGCCCTCAAGTGCTGGGATTAAAGGGGTGTGCCGCCACCACCATCACCATCACCTCACAATAACATTTTATTTAATGATTTGTTTGTTTGTTTGATACAAGGTCTCTCAATGTAGCCCTGGCTTTCCTGAAACTTGCTATATAGATCAAACTGTCATCAAACTCACAGAGATCCACCTGCCTCAGTCTCCCAAGTGCAGGGTTTAAAGGACGCATCACTGTGCATTATAGTCACTACTTTTTAAAAACTTATGTTTGTGTATTACATTTTCATTTGTGTGTGTTTGTGTATCTGTGGTACACACATGCCATGGTATGCCTGCAGAGGTCAGAGGACAGCTTGTGGGAGCGACTTCTCTGCTTCCAATATGTGGGCCCCAAGGAATGAACTTCAGTCCTCAAGCTCGGCCATGAGAACCTTTACCTGTTAGGCCGTCTTGCCAGCCCACAAACAGCAGTAGCTTCTCTTCACATCACCTCTTTCAAAGGCATCCTTCTCTCCTGGTTCCCCATTTGCCACTCCTCCACCTTGACCCATGCTCAGATCCTCCATTGAACTTCGGGGTCTGTTCCTCTGCAGGTTAGAATTCCTCTCACATGTCTATCAGAAAATAGCAAACCTAAAAATATGTCATGGAGTTTTCTCAATGCTTCTCTTTCCACAATGGCCCATGGCGACTCCATTCTCTGGACAAATCCTTCTTTATCTCTCAGCACTGTCTGACATTTCATCAAGTTTCATCTCTATTTACTTTCTAAAGCACCCAGTTCTAACCTGTTCCCACCAGCTCCACTCCTTCACGGTGTGACTTGGACCATCTTCTTTGACTTTTACTAACCTTGGCTTCTGATTTTCTGCCCTTACCTCCCCTAGAATTTATCTGTCACCGAACCTGTTGGGGTTCTTTATTTTCACTCCAGGACCTTCTCAGCTGACTCAGGAAAATCATAGGTGACTAGAGAGATATCTCAGTGGTTAAGAGCTCCGGCTGCTTCTCCAGGGGACCTGAATTATGTTCTTAGCACCCACAATAGGCATCTCATAACTATGACCATAGCTCCACCAGAGCTAACACCTCTGGTTTCAAAGGACACCATGTATGCATTCATGTTTGCTTATCCCCACACAGATGCACACAATTAAAAATAAAATATTCATAAAAGAAAAAATAATCAGAGCTCCTAATGTAATCACCTTTATAATATAATAGTCTGTAAACCTCACACATTCAGGGCCCTTGCTGATGTGTGAAGACCTTCTGTATATGTGTTGCTTTTATTGGTTAATGAATAAAGAAGCTGTTTTGGCCTGTGATAGGGCAGAGCAGAGCTAGGTAGGAAACTAAACTGAATGCTGGGAGAAAGAAGGCGGAGTCAGAGAGACACCAGGTAGCCGCCAGCAGGAGACAGAGGTGCCAAGACCTTGCTGGTAAGGCACAGCCGTGTGGCAATACACAGATGAATAAAAATGGGTTAATTTAAGGTGTAAGAGCTAGCCAATAAGAAGCTAGAGCTAATAGGCCAAGCAGTGATTTAATTAATACATTTTCTGTGTGATTATTCAAGTCTGGGCAGCCAAGAACTAACGAGCAGCCTCTGTTAACACCTTGCTGTCTGTCTGTTTGCACCTCATCTCCCACACTGTTTCTCTCGTCCCCATTTTGCTTTAAAAAATACAATATTCGTTTTTTTATATTGAAACATTTTTCATTTAATAAATTTTGATGAATTCCTCCCAAATATTCCCCCACCTTCCCACTCACCTAATTTTATGTTCTTTTTCTATTTCTCTGTAAGAAACAACATGAAAGAAAAAAAAACACAAAAAGTCCCACAGAAACAGAGGGGGGGAAAACAGAAAACAAAAGCAAAAGACCAATAAGACAGAAAAACGCCAAAGCAAAGCAAAATGACAAAAGTTCACAAACATGCTATTGAGTCCCTTCTGTGTTTGCCAATTGGTCATCAGCATGTGATTGTCTCTCTGCAAGTTCCACGCAGAAGCACAATTAGAGTTCACTGCTTCCTCTGCTTTTCTGCAGAGTTACTGTGATCTGATGTCTATGCCTTCAAATTGATGATGTTTATGTCTTAAAAAATGTTGAGGCGTCCCCTAAAGATTGTTGAGTTGTCATAAAAATGAACTTTTCAATATTACACATTTTATGTTTCTAGAATAATTTGCATTCAATAAAACACTGATTTTGCTGTGTGTAATGGCACACGCCCTTAATCTCAGCACTGGGGAGGCAGTAGCAGGCAGACCTCTGTGAGTTCCAGGGCAGTCTAGTCTACATATTGAGTTCCAGGACAAGTAGGGCTATATAATGAGACCCTGTTTCAAAATAAAAAACAATTTAACAAAAAGCACAGGATTAACTGTTGGCTTGTTTGTTAAGCGTTGTTCCTAAAAGGCAGAAGAATCTGTACACTTCCTCTTTGGTCTTCTTGTAAGAATGCTTCATGTTCAAATGTTAAATGTCAGTGTTAAAAAGAGACAGTGCGATCTTACTTTGTAAGTGAAGATGGTTCATCCCGGCAGGGCTGTGGAGTCGCTAAGTGCTTGCAGATCATCTGCCAGGTCGGGCGGCTGGATCGAGGGAAGAGTGCGATCCTGTATATCAAATCCCTGCTGTGGACCGAGACGTTTATGAATGTAAGCAGACGGATGCACCTGCAGATTTATACGTTTGTCAGAGGAATAATAAAGGCGTTGCTACCTGAGAAACCATCCCATTTTTTGTTTCCATTCAGAAGGAGAACCAGAACCACTCTTACTCCCTGAAGTCATCCGCGTCATTTAATATCATAGAGTTTCCTTACAAGAATCTTCCCATTGAGGATCTCTTCAACTCCACACTCGTAAGCCACTGGTTTCAAAGACTGAATGCGTGCGTGCAGCTTCACTACAGTAACTGAGAGTCACAAAGTTATTTGTGAGGATTAATATTTTAGATCTGAAAGCTTTTCATTCATTGTCGTCTTCTTTTTTTAAATTACATTTGTTGTGGTGGTGGTGGTGGAGGTGGAGGTGATGGTGGAGGTGATGGTGGAGGTGGAGGTGATGGCGGAGGTGATGGTGGAGGTGCTGATGATGATGGAGGTGGAGATGATGGTGGAGGTGCTGATGATGGTGGAGGTGGAGGTGATGGTGGAGGTGGAGGTGATAGTGGAGGTGCTGATGATGGTGGAGGTGGAGGTGGAGGTGCTGATGATGATGAAGGTGGAGGTGATGGTGGAGGTGGAGGTGATAGTGGAGGTGCTGATGATGATGCAGGTGGAGGTGATGGTGGAGGTGCTGATGATGGTGGAGGTGGAGGTGATGGTGGAGGTGGTGGAGGTGGAGCATGAGTCACAGCGTTCATGTCAAGGCCAGAGGACAATTTTCCAGAACTTATTTTTTTTCCTTCCATCATCTGGGGCCTGAGGATTGAACCTAGATCATCAGCTGTGTGGCCAGTGCCTTTAGCTGCGGAATCCTCCCTGACCCAGGATTGGACTCTTGTCCTGTGGTATTCCTTTACTCCCTCATCGTAGAATTTCTAGCGCTGGGCTTTTTTCTTTAATGCTTTGTTCTATGTAACAGGTTTTTACTGTTTATCACATTCGTTGGGAGATGTTTTCGGTTCCTTTCTCCCCTGACAGCTATAAGGTTTGAAACTAAGTACATAAAGTGAGCGGATTTTGAAGATATTTAAGTGCTGAAAATGGGATCAGCTGTCACGAGCTGTATGGGGTCATTTCATGTGAACTCTGAAGTCAGCTTACTGTTAGGAGCTCTGCAAGCTCACTCTTGACACCTAATGTGTGCACACTAAATGATTGTATGAGAAAGGAGCGTGACGGGAACACCACTAAAATAAAAATTAAAAGCGACTGACTTACTGACTAAGTCACAGAGTTGTCTAAAGCTCCATGTGTTTTCCCCAACAGGTCACCACTAACATCACCTGGGGCATTCAGCCGGCGCCCATGCCTGTGCCGGTGTGGGTGATCATCTTGGCGGTCCTTGCAGGGCTCTTGCTACTGGCTGTTCTGGTTTTTGTAATGTACAGGGTAAGTGATGGACTTTGGGAGAGGAAGGGGAAAGAATAGGAGAAAAGGGAAGTAGGGAAAAGGGAAGAAAAGTAAAGAAAAGAAGGAACGGATGCACAGTGACACCGCCCGATGAGCAGGGCTGCTAATAGAAACACTCAGTTGTATTTTTAATGTTCTGGTAGTGAGAGCTTTGTCTTTTCTTTAACTGACAGATGGGCTTTTTTAAACGCGTCCGACCGCCTCAAGAAGAGCAAGAGAGAGAACAGCTCCAACCTCACGAGAACGGCGAAGGAAATTCCGAAACCTAATTGTGGTTCCCAAGCGGCGCCGCTTCTGGATGCACCGAATTTTCCACTTTGGTGACAGATCTAAATATCTTTCATGAAGAACAAAATCCCCAGATGGTATGGCTGAGGGTACCCAGTAGCCTCAGCTTACCCACAAAACTGAAATGACTGCCAGCTTCTCTTGATAAATAGGTTCAGATTACATGGGCTTCACATACACTGACGTGTGCTTTCAGCGATAATCCTTTTCAGCGTACATACAACAGCTCCTGAGTTACCACATCACATAACATGGTACCTCTTCAGTTACTGTTTCTATTTTACTATGTGAGGTTTCTCTCTTCTTCAATGTTACATTAAGGCAGGATCTTTAAAGTAATTCAAATTTAGACCTTAGCACCAATAAGTTTGTACAGGTACTTAAGAACGTTAGTACACATTACACTACAGTTGGTTTCATAAGCTACTGAAGACTCAGCGATTGCATGGACTTAGATTTCAATATCATTTGCATAGTAGGACTTTTTTTTTTTTAAAGAAAATCTGATACCATCAAAATTCTTTCCTGGGTGATAGGCCACTTCAAAGCATGTGCTCAGTATATATACGTCCCTGGGTTTAGTCCTCAGCACTGGGGAGAAACAACAGCTTCCTGTATTAACAACGGTACAGTATTTTTATATGAAATTTTGGTTTTTATTTATATCTAGTCTGCATTGTATTTTATTGTATTTTAACTTTTGTAATTTAAATTCTATATCAAATCCTTTAAGCCATTTCATGCTGAAAATTCTATAATTAAAAATGCTCATTAAGCAATAGCTTAATCTCAACTAAATAACGATGGTGATTGAAGCCCTGGGAAGTTGTTTCTGAGGTACATCTATTTCATTTGCCTGGCTGTTTGCAGCATATAAAATGCCGAAAGGCTCTCTCTGTGAGTCTCTGCTGTAACCGCTCATCAAAATTGCATTCTTTAATTAGGCTGGAGCTTCTAATTGGTATTAATTTATTTTGCTCCTGTATTCATATTTTCCTTCTATTTCCAAAACCAAGAACGGGTCAGGACCATCTTTATAACGTATAGGATCTCCCACCCTTACCCCAAGAGAAATGCTTGGAATCCACATTCCAAAGGCCGCGAGCATGGTTGCTTCTAGCGTGGGTATTTCCTCAGGTTAAGCAAGGCAATGCATCCACCTGCCTCAGCTGTCAGAAGAAATGCTAAAAAGGTGTTTTTACTGCAGCTCTTGTTACTGAAAACCCTCTAAAGCTTTCTTACATTTACTAATGTAAGTTTTCTGGGGCTTTAATAAGGGCAGCAGTGTTAGCAAGGTCTTCATTGTCCCTGATTTATTCACAGTTCCTCAAGGCCAGGGGATGACTATCGATTATGGCTATTTTTGTGCAATTACATCAGCTGTGCACTAGAAGTTGAGAATTTTAACAGCTTTTTAAACTGCTGCCCTCATTAAGCAAGGAAAAATATTTCTCCTAAATAATTGAATATTTTTTTACATTTTAAAAATAGTGAAATTCGTCTCACCATATCATGTTAATTCCATGTACATATGGCTGAGGTAATACGGAGAATTTATTTTCATAACATGAAGCACATTTAGGTGGCTTGTACAAGTTAAATATAGACAGAACCCTATATTTAGCTTGAACTTTTAAAGTAATAGCTTCTGGGGTATATAATTTATTAATGGCTTGAAAGATCATAATCATATACACAAGTTTTTTAGCCAATTTAAATTCTTTTCGGAAATATTTTTATCATAAAGCCAAGTGTTGACCACCACTACACAGCCACTAAGTTGACTGTAAAAACTTTTGCCTTGTCTGTCTTCCTATATAATAGCTGCCATTCCTGAAAAATCGATGAAATTCATTCTTTGGCAATAGAATCGATATTGATTTTTTACAGTTATTCCTATTATGGCTTCTTTGCCAAGGAGTAACTTTCTGTTTGGGACTGAAAGTAGTTGTGATGGGAAATTATCATGATGTGTAGTTTAGAGTTGATGCTGCCTGACATCTATGTCAGGGTCACTTTCCCTCATTCTGATTGTGTCTTAATGACTATAAAAGGTGAAACAGCCAAAACATTATTGTCTTAATTCTACCTGAATTGTGAAATTACTAACTAGTTAATCCTCATGAATGCAACATTATTTACATACTGAGGAGATTGACTCATAGCAGACAAGAGCTTGCTGTTCCTTTAAGACAGCAGTGAGGGTTTTGATAGAATCCCAAGGAGGGATTTCCGAGGCAGAGTATAGATAGAACAGCTGGTTCTCATATTCATATTCATAGGGTGATAGAGAGCTGAGGTGGTGTCCGTTCCCACTGGCGGAGTTGTGAAGACCCTCACAGAGGAGACTGAGTTGTTTTAGAATACCTGTGTGGTCATTGCCTCTCTGTCACCTTGCTTTACTCATGGGTGGCTTTTATATTTCATTTGATGAGTAAGGGGAAAAGATGAACAAGGTTGTATTGGGGATTCAAAAAGGCAAATAAAATTGCTTAAAGTCTAGAGATTTCTAAAAGGTTTTTTGAACTCGTTGGTCTTTCATCTGAACCGTGAACCGTGGCTGTGCCATCTGCAGTCTACGCTGGCGTTTATTGTAACTCCTGATGAGTCATGCTTTCTGTGAGGGTACTGCATCTCCTATTATTTTTTGTCATTGTTCTCAAGTGCAGTATAACAATGTAACGAAACACAGAAGTCATTGTTAATTTAGTGAGCCTAATCTGAATAAAGATTTATTAGTATTTTTTGTTTGTTTTTGGTTAGCAGAAAAAAGCAATTCTGCTGTAGTTGTAGGTCCACAGGTGAAGTTTTTTTTACTTCTAAACCAAATTCTACATTTCATTTTAGGTGGAAAATGAGCTATTCCCTTTCTCCTTTAAAACACTTTCAGCATCTTGAGGTAACTTGGAAGCCGTATGTATCAAATGACTTTGCTCTTTAAGTAACATGGAAGGTGATTCTCTTGGGCTTCTCTCGTGATCACCCACATTGGGTGAGACATAAAAATGAGTCTGTTCTGAAATCTGTCATTTGCTGACTTGGTTTGAGTTAGTAAAATCAAGTACCATGTTCTGCTCTCCTTCCCATGTGTAACTTGTGACTGTACAATAAACTTGAACATACGGTGCCAGCCTCCTATGTGGATTCTCCTATCTCCTGCCCTCTCTTGTTCCTTAATCACACAGCACAGCAATCATGTGTCGACAGAGTGACTTCAGGGTGGTGACACAGCTCTCTCTAGTAGTTCTGATTTCTAAGAGGATTCATTATCTAAATGCAGGAAACCCACAAACCAAAAGCAAAGGAAACCTAATGGTAAGCCACATTCTTAGAGAGGAAATGATTTCTTAGCATGTCAGCCGCTCTGGAAATAATTGTGAGAAGCGTGCACGTGAGATTGCATGGGAATTAAAAGGCTTCTGCACTTCAAAGGGAACAACAGCGTGAAGCGGCTTCCTTCAGAACAGAGATGACAATCGCTGCTCTAGAGCCTGCAGAGGGTTAATACCTAGCATATGCAAAGAACTCAGAAAATCATAAACTCCAGCCATTTAAATGAGTAAATCAAATATTCAGGCATTTTTGAAAAGATGAAACATAAGTAGCCAGTAAATACACGAAAAGCGTTCAGTTTCTGTAGCCATCACGGAAATTGTAAATCAAAACTACTGGGAGGACCCATATTTTGAACCTGCCTCTGGCAGCTCCTCCCTGACCATTTGGGTACTCTTCCCCCCCTCCATCAGCTCGTGGGACCCCCTTCCCCAGTCTCCATGGGCCGGGCAGGTCCCCCCGTCCTCTCCTACCATGTGCCTACCAAGTATACCCTTTTCTACTTACAAGTACTGTTTTACAGGTAAGTGTTTTTTATTTTATTTTTTTTTCTTTAAAAAAAATATAGTCAGGCTGTAGTAGTGCAAACCTTTAATCCCAGCACTTGGGAGACAGAGACAGGAGGATCTCTGTGAGTTCAAGGCCAGCCTGGTCTACGGAGCAAATTCCAGGACAGGTTCCAACACTACAGAGAAACCCTGTGTGGAAAAAATAAAAAACTCAATTCCAACCTAGTCAGAGTGGCTATCACTTAAAACACAAACAAACAAGCGCTAGGGAGCACCTGTGAAGAAGGAACCCCTAGCACAGCTGGAGAGAATATAAGCCATAGCTGCTATGGAAATCTGTATGGAATTTCCACAATAAACTAAAATTAGAGCTATCATATGACCCAGCTATAGCAGTTCTGGACATCAAAGCACACAGGACACGTGATCGTCCATGTTTATTGTGGTGTTGTTCAGGACTATTCACAATAGCTGAGCTATGGAATCCATCAATGGATGGATAGATACATGAAGTATGTATTTATAATGGAATTTTATTCTGCAATAAATAATGCCATTAGTTGAAGGGAAATAAATGGGACTGGAGTTCATCAGGTTAAGTAAAATAAGAATCAGGAAGACATGCAACACGCTTTCTCTCATTTGGTGGTCATAGCACACATCAAATATGGCATGGAAGTGGGGGAAGAGGAAGGCAAAGGAGGATGGAGAGGATAATACGGGGTCTGTTCATAGTACATGCTACGCTGGAGAGAATGTCACTGTAACACATCATTTTGTAGACTAAAATGCACTAAGAAAATAGAAATTTTTAGGGTAAATATGAATTTGCTGGAAATGTACAAATATTTGCATTTTTAAACAAATCTCTAATTTTCATTGGATATAATTTTATTATTTTTACTCCACTGGGTTGCTTTAAATGATATACATTTGCCTCTTCATTGCTTAAGTTTATATGAGACTACAGTTCTAGTGGAATAAACCTCTCCTAGTACCCACATACAAACAGCTCCCATACCCCAAATTTCCAGTTGTGATCAATGTCCAGATACTTGCCTGGTAAAGACTGCAGGGCTACAAAATCTGAACACTGCTGACTGCATGAATGTCCAATAAGAAAGCTCAGCATGGAGGACATGTGCTATATAAATTTCATGGACGGTGCTTCTGTAGTGTATCAATCTCATCATAAATGTTTGAGATGGGAATAGTCAGCTGGGTGCAGATCTTGTCCAATGTAACATACTGGAACCACATTAAGGTACAGTTTTAGGTTTCTTGTTCCAATGTTCACATGGCTAAAGTATCAGGAAAGTAATACATACTTGTCATGATTTTTAGAAAAGCTTGGATAGAAAAATAATTGTTGAAAATGGAGCTCTTTTCCCAGCACATTGGTGGGGTTTAGTATCATTTCAAACACTGTTATCTGATGTGGAAGGTCCTTCGATATATGTGTTGCTTTTATTGGTTAATGAATAAAGAAGCTATTTTTGGCCAGTGGCTTAACAGAGTATAGCCAGGCCAGAAAAGATAGAGAGAGCAGGCAGAGTAAGTGAGATGCCATGTAGCCGCCTGAGAGGAAAGATGTGAGCTGCCAGCTGGAACCTTGCTGGTAGGCCACGAGCCTTGTGATAAAATATAAAATAATGGAAATGGGTTAATTCGAGATGTAAGAGCTAGCTAGCAATATGTGTAAGCTATTGGCCAAACAGTATTGCACATAATATAGTTTCTGTGTGGTTATTTTGGGACTGAGCAGCCAGGAATAAAGAAGCAGCCTCCTACAACAAATTGGTGCACCACGTGCACTAGCTAAATCCACGTAAAACCTGAGAAAGCTTGGAAAGGAATTCCAGACACAAAAGAACAGAGTTAAGCACGACTTAACACCGTGGCTTTCTTAAGAGAGGTTTTCCTGATTCAGTGGTAGCAACAAACAAACAAACAAAACACCCCCCAAAATGTGTGGTTTTGAAAGGTGGCTTCCTGGGTGGTGCTGCCAGTGTGAACTCTGGCTCTTTAAACAGGCCAAGCATTTAAATGGGATTTTTGGGCAGCATGCTGTAAGTTACTTGGTGGCAGCATGGGCCAACTGGTTATCAGAGCTGAGGCGGTGAGGACAGCTCCCACCCTGTAGTCTCAGAGGCAGTGAATGGACCTCCGCCATGATGGACTGGGTGGAGTCAAAAGTCAAAGCAGCCTCAGTCATAGCCAAACTGCTTTAGCATTTTTAAGAAGCAGTCCTGGTCAGAAAAGGATTACAGATGCATAATAGGACAGTTTCAGACATAAAAGCCCTCTAAAAATATACGTAGGCTTAGGAGAGAGAGGAAAAAGAGTATAGAGCATTATAAAAGGAAGTAAATGGTTTCAAAAAATAAAGCAAAGTCTTCAAAGAAACAGAGTAAACTTGTAGAAAAAGTAATAGGAGTAAAGAAAAATAAGCCACGTAAAGATGGAATATACACAGAGAATCTGGATTGTGTATATTATTGTGTTTTCTTTGAATTTTTTGACTGTGAAGGAACTAAGTACAGAAAGATATTTCATTGTGCAGGCTGCTAAGCTAAACCAACATATATATCTTAAAGGTGTCTTGACTTAAATATGGGTCTAAGGACAAGTTGCTTTGGAAAAGAGGTTCTGCTTTTGCTTCCACAGAAGATGAGAACCTGTGGATTAGTTCCAAACTAATGTGGTTTTATGCACCAAAACCTCCTGAAAGATCACCATGAACACCCCAAAAATGCTTTGTCCAACAAAAATTAGGAAGCAGTTTGGAGAGAACTACACCCATATTGCCAAATATTGTCTATAAATGTTTGTTTACATTTAAAGGGAGATATGCTATATAGATTTGCATTGGTATAGATCTTGGTTTATTGATACAAATTTAAGGTCAATTTT